>CM024799.1:595000-630000 GCA_014281875.1 Nibea albiflora | reverse complement strand
TCGACGCTGACGTAAAGGCTCTGCAGGAAGCTGCTGCTGCTCTGATCCGACACCGGAGCGTGCAACAGCGTGTCGTCGAAGCCTGGACTGGGACTGAAATCACAGAGGAGCCCAAACGGTACCAGAGAACGCAGACTCACATCCTGCCCTCCTGAACCGGCGCTCTCCATGGGCGAGTCTGAAGAACGCTGCCTCACGTCAGGGGAGGAGGTGATGATGTGTAATGATGGAGGCATGGAGCAGAGTTCATCTTCTAGAGTCGTACAGGTCATCACATCTGTGGTGTGATCCTGCAGCGAGGACCACGACGCCTCCGAAACCTTTTCAGTGTGCTGCTCCACATCGTTCGACCTGTCAGCGATCGCATCTTCAGCTTCCACGGTCGATTTCTCCGAGACGACGATGCTCTCAAAGTTCTGCGCCTCGGCTTCCTCGGACGACGACGCAGAGAACTTGTCTGAATAAGACGACAGACAGGAGAGGAAGTCGTCTTCTGCTGAGCTGCCCAGACCTGAAGACGGAGGATCCGGGGAGCTGCTGCTGAGCTTCACGGCGGGTTGGTGCATGTTAGCGTCAGTTAAACCGTTCGTGTTAGTCGTGCCGTTAGCTTGATTAGTTTCAGTGAGAGCAGCTGCTTGTTGTGAGTTAGTACTAAAAGTGTGTAAAGTGATGCTGTCGCTCTCGTTCTCCGGGATCGTCTCAAGAAACTGTGCAAACATGTCAGAGTGATGCGTGTTAGTGTCAGCCGCTTGCTGCTGCCGCGTGTCGGCTCCTTCATCACTGCAGCGCTCCAGTGCACGGCCAGCGGCCGCGGTCCGATCCTCAGGAGGCTGCAGCCTGCCAGCTGCAAACGCCTCGAAGGACTCGTCCCACTCAGAGTCCACAGAGGACAGGAACGGGTTGGACCGACTTGAGGCTGAAGGAGTCGGAGGAAGAGGTCGTCGCTCTGCTTTGGTGACGGAGTCCTCTGTGGGCGGGGTGCTGCCAGTCAGGGTGGGGTTAGAGTTACTCGCCTGTGGGAAGAGCTGAGCTATGGGGGGCCGGGAGCTGGAAAGATAGGGCAGAGGAGGCAGCGAAGGTCTGAGCATGTCTTCATAGAAAGGGTTGTGCTGCAGGAGAGAGAAGAAAGGGTTGCAGCGGGACACGGGAGGAGGCGTGCTGAAGGGGTTAGTGTGATGCAGAGGAGAAACCAAAGAGGAGGTGCAGGGAGGACCCGGGGGGGGGTGACTACGTGGTGGTGGTGGGTGGGGGTCAGTGCTGGGCTCTAGTTTAGGTGACACCACCAGGCTGTGAAAGGAAGTACACACAGTCCTCGTGATTAGTGAGGAACTCCATCAGCTGCAGCAGGCTGCAAACACGTCAGGTCACATGACATCACGTTTCATTATTCTGACGCTCTTCACTGCGGTGAAGACGCTCCACCTGCCATAACCTGACAGGTAGGTGGTGCTGGACCAAAACAAGCAAGCAGCTGTTAGTGATATAAAGTATTGATTATGTACAGAGCTTAAATTATACTGAAGAACGCTGCGTTAACATCAGAAGAAGACTGTGTGATCTGAGCGAGGACGACGTGTTAAATATCAGGAAACAGGGAAATGTAGTTCATTCACAGACTGAACTACATTTCACATGTAAACTTGAGGCCTGTGTTCACTGTCTGCTCATGTTGGAATGAATAAAATATCTCAAACATCGGGTTTAAACGAGGTCACTTCCTCTCTACTCTGTGACGGCCTTACGTACTCATGTTCGTGCTCCTGACTGAAGCTTCTCCTGACTGAAGCTTCTCCTGACTGAAGCTTCTCCTGACTGAAGCTTCTCCTGACTGACTGAAGCTTCTCCTGACTGAAGCTTCTCCTGACTGACTGAAGCTTCTCCTGACTGAAGCTTCTCCTGACTGACTGAAGCTTCTCCTGACTGACTGAAGCTTCTCCTGACTGACTGAAGCTTCTCCTGACTGAAGCTTCACCTGACTGACTGAAGCTTCTCCTGACTGACTGAAGCTTCTCCTGACTGACTGAAGCTTCTCCTGACTGAAGCTTCTCCTGACTGAAGCTTCTCCTGACTGAAACTTCTCCTGACTGAAGCTTCTCCTGACTGAAACTTCTCCTGACTGAAACTTCTCCTGACTGAAGCTTCTCCTGACTGACTGAAGCTTCTCCTGACTGAAGGCTTCTCCTGACTGAAGCTTCACCTGACTGAACTGCAAGCTTCTCCTGACCTGACTGAAGCTTCTCCTGACTGAAGCTTCACCTGACTGCTGACAGCTTCTCCTGACTGCTGAAGCTGTTCTCCTGACTGACTGTAAGCTTCATCCTGACTGAAGCTTACTCCTGATGAAGCTTTCTCCTGACTGAAACTTCTCCTGCCCAGACTGAAGCTTCTCCTGACTGAACTTCTCCTGACTGAAACTTCTCCTGACTGAAGGCTTCTCCTGACGACTGAAGCTTTCTCCTTGACTGAAACTCTCCTGACTGAAGCCTTCTCCTGACTGAAACTTCTCCTGACTGAAGCTTCTCCTGACTGAAGCTTCTCCTGCCTGAACTTTCTCCTGACTTGAAGACTTCTCTGACTGGCTTCTACTGAATGCTTCTCCTGAATAATTCTCCTGGCACTGAAACTTCTCCTGACTGAAGCTTCTCCTGACTGAAGCTTCTCCTGACTGAAACTTCTCCTGACTGAAACTTCTCCTGACTGAAGCTTCTCCTGACTGAAGCTTCTCCTGACTGAAGCTTCTCCTGACTGAAGCTTCTCCTGACTGACTGAAGCTTCTCCTGACTGACTGAAGCTTCTCCTGACTGACTGAAGCTTCTCCTGACTGACTGAAGCTTCTCCTGACTGACTGAAGCTTCTCCTGACTGACTGAAGCTTCTCCTGACTGAAGCTTCACCTGACTGACTGAAGCTTCTCCTGACTGAAGCTTCCCCTGACTGAAGCTTCTCCTGACTGAAGCTTCTCCTGACTGACTGAAGCTTCTCCTGACTGACTGAAGCTTCTCCTGACTGACTGAAGCTTCTCCTGACTGAAGCTTCACCTGACTGACTGAAGCTTCTCCTGACTGAAGCTTCCCCTGACTGAAGCTTCTCCTGACTGAAGCTTCTCCTGACTGACTGAAGCTTCTCCTGACTGACTGAAGCTTCTCCTGACTGACTGAAGCTTCTCCTGACTGACTGAAGCTTCTCCTGACTGACTGAAGCTTCTCCTGACTGAAGCTTCTCCTGACTGAAGCTTCTCCTGACTGAAGCTTCTCCTGACTGAAGCTTCTCCTGACTGAAGCTTCTCCTGACTGCTCCCTGTGCTCAGTCACAGGTTGCATATTCATCGTGTAAATCCATCAAAACTTTTCTCATATCTTGGAAACCATCGGAGCCCGTCGCTCGCTTCACTGGCACGGTGATGCAGCTGGGTGTAGTGATTACTTCGCGCTCCTGATGCCAACTTGGCAACTTCAACAAGGATCTAAGAGCACGAGGGTGTGTGTGCTGTGGAGACGTATAGTTCCCGAGCTGGCAGGAAGGTGTTGAGTGTACTATGGTGCAGAAAAGCTGAGCTCGCTCCATCAGGAGACGCTCATCAGTTTGTTTACATTCAGCTGAACCAATGACACGTGACGATGACTCATTTATGGGCTGGGTCGAGGGAAGTGACCAAGATAACAAAGTATCCTGAATAAAACAGATCCTAGTTTATATTCTTAAAGTGTAAACATGTACACACACACACACACACACACACACACACACACACACACACACACACACACAGTAAATGCAAACACAACAAGCCAGTGAGAGAGAGGACCGCTGCATCATCATCATGTTGAGCTGACGGTTCTGACTGGAGTACGAGGCTTCAGCTCGACGAGGAGCAGCTCGACGAGGAGCAGCTCGACGAGGAGCAGCTCGACGAGGAGCAGCTCTCCTCCTCCTCCATCTGCATTGCAGATAGCTGCTGTAACCAGAGCCTGAGAGGAGCTGAGGAGGGAGGCAGACGCCGGCAGCCATGAGGAGTAAACGAGTTCTCCAACAACGCGTGCTGATTCTGAACGTCCTCCTGTGATCGGCCACAGCAGTAAACGTCTCTACACGACTAGATGATCAGACCAGAAGAGCGATGCCGCCTGTGAGACCAGGAGGTGAACTGACTCCTGCTAACTGCTGACTCATGAACAAAACATACTAATTACTGAGATCTGGAAGCAAGTGTGCCACAAACTGCAGTTCCTCTGACGTCCACCTGAGGCTGGCTGCAGCAGTGAGTCAGTCTCCATAAGTCCCCATGTTAGACAGCAGAAATAAACATGTTTACAGCCTGGTACAAAAAACAGTTTTGGTCTCTGTAGCTAATTTCCCCGTTCATGACAACTGTACTGAGGGTGAATTTATATACAACTCACCTGTTCACATTATATTAAGGCTTAAAGTTATGCAGGATTCAGAGCGTGGACGCTTTGATTGACAGGTGGGCGTGGTCACACATATGCTGGGAGCCGATCATTACATACAGAGTTTATTTGAAGTAAAGTTTTTAGAAGTCTAGTATTTCAGTGTGACGTTATGATGTGTCTATTCATGCTGAGGTGAGAATTCATCACCTGTCTGATGTAACAGGTGAGGCTGTCAGTGTGTGCTGGTGTCTCACCTGGGTTTGCTGTGCGCCTCCTTTGATCCGAACCATCCCCCCCTGGGTTTCTCCTCGGTGCCGGTCGGTTCAGACTCATCCTTGGCCTGACTCTGCCCTTTCCCCGCAGACTCACTCCTCCCGTGGGAGAACAAGTTCCTCCTCTGCTTCCTCCCCTGGCTTTCCATCTCCACCCGCGGAGCAGCCAGACCCAACTGTTCATCATCTTCAGCCAGCATGGGGCCGCTTTGTTCCAGCGCCGCCGCTATGGCTGCCTTCTCCTCCTCGCCGGGCTTGTCGAAGGACCAGCGGCGCCCGTCCCCGACAGGCCCTTTGGGGAGGTCTGTGGAGGCCCGCGGGCTGAGGTTCTGTAGAGACATGGACAGAGGCAAACTCTTCTGCAACAGTCCCAGGCCTAAAGAACCTGCAGGGTTTCCTGAGCCTGGGTCCAGGGGCTGGACTTCGTAAGCATGGCTTCCGTTAACGCGCACAGTGGGCTGAGGCACTGCGATGGTGATCTCACCGGGCTCATCACCAAACTCACATTTGAGAGAGGACGACGACTTGGGCGACGTGTTTGCTGTGTGCTCTGAGGAAGAAGGGCAGAAAAGATGGAGGCAGTAATCAAAGACTTTAAATGTGCTTCACTGACAAACACCAATGACCTCACCTCTGAACGCCAACTGACAGCGCTCTGTCCAGGTGAGCCACACAGCTAAACTAACACTGGATAAATACCACACATATACACACTAACTGAATAAATACCACACATATAAACGAACACTGGATAAATACCACACATATACACACTAACTGAATAAATACCACACATATAAACGAACACTGGATAAATACCACACATATACACACTAACTGAATAAATACCACACAGCTAAACTAACACTGGATAAATACCACACATATACACACTAACTGAATAAATACCACACATATAAACGAACACTGGATAAATACCACACATATACACACTAACTGAATAAATACCACACATATAAACTAAACTGGATAAATCGACTAATGAAAGAAAAAGTTGGATAGTTTGGAAACATTGTATATAAATGCTCACCTGGGCTGTTATCGACCGTCAGGTTGCTGCTGTTACTGGGTGAGTTGGAGAGGTCGGAGACCACCACGCTGATGCCGGCCGTCGGGCTGAGACTCCCGCCCCGAGACGATGACTCGCTGCTCTCCGAGCCGAGCGACGTGCTGGACCGGGTGTCCGACGACTTCCTCAGCTTCCCTCTTAGGAAGAAGGTCCTCATTTTGCTCCGCCGGGCCTCGCCCCCCTCGTCGTCCTCATAGTCCTCCTCCCCGCCTCCGTCGCTCGGCAGCCGCTGCCTCATCCGACAAAGGGTGCCGTAACCACCCGGGAGGACGGCCGACGAGGAGTCCTCCTCACTGGATCTCCTCTTCCCCCTCATGCGCTCTTTGAGCTTGCCGAAGGTGGAGGCGCTCTTGTCCTTCATCACCAGGTCGTACATGCTGGCTGTCAGGTTGTTTCTGGTGAACAGGACGGTGAGTTGGATGTCTCCTCGTTCCTTCTCCTTCTTCCCCGTCTTCGAGTTGAGTCTGTACCACCTACAGCAGACGACAGTTAGTCAGGATTTGAGTCATTGAATCAGTTAGCTGGTCATTCATAAAGGACATTCAAAATGTAGTTGTGAATTTCTGCCCAGCAACCAGTGACAGTTAACCGCCAGCTCCACTGCAGTCGACCAATCAGAGCAGAGCAGCAGCTGTGTCTGTCAGTTGAAGCTGCTGAGAAAGTCTTCAAAGTTCACCTTCAAATAAGAGACCACCACGACTAAACTGTAGGTCGTATCAGTGAACGGAGAGGATCTGAAGCATCCTCAGATCTTCCTCAATGTGTCCGTATATAATTTGTGTGTCTAAAGTTACAAAATGTGACCTCTAGAGCGAGGTAAAGAACGGCTCCGTCTGCTGTCCTGCACACGTCTGCTCTCAGTTAACATGGGAGTAAATGGGGCAGTTGGTGGGTGATCCTGACACATCTGAGCTCACAGAGCCAAAACTATAAGTCTGACAGCTTCAGCAGGTTTGTGTGAGCGAGCAGCGCAAATTTTCCTACAAGTTGATGTTCAAATTATTTCTGTAGAGTGAAATTTGTGGCTGTGAAAACAGCTTAAAATGATTTTTTGACAGATTTTGTTCTCCCTCTCCACTCTAGCGGTCATGTGACTCGCTCCAGCTCCAAACATTCCCTCCATGTTAAACTTTCCCGCTCTTTTTTCCCGCTCTCACAGCCGAGCCGCCATTTTGATACAAAAAGGGAAACGTAGAGCAGCAGCAGCAGCATGGTGAACCTCAGCAGTGAACCTTCATGCATGTGGTCAGACATAGACAATAAACAATGCTAATCTCTGATGTGACAGCGAGCTGTGCCCTGCTTAAAGATGGCGGACGCTGGTCGGGGTTAACTGTAAACAGAGGAGCAGTTCTTAGAAATGCCGTGTGCCGGTGGGTGGAGCAGCGCCAACAAGTTCACCACACCGTGACTCATGGGAAACTCTCAGCTGGGCTGCTGTGACCGGCTTAAAAACAGATATGAGTGAGAAAGTCCCCACAGAACAGCGAGCGATCAAACCAACCTGCTTTATGTTCTCACTTCCTGTGCTGCTGTCTGCACCTTAACCCATAAAAACCAGACACCTTCATCCTTAAAGGAAAATGATGTGGGTTATACCACAGATCTGTGTTGTTACATATACGTCACATTGGGCTTCATAAGGGGCATAAAGCTTGTTACACTGGTGTCACATGGGCTCTTATGGGTTAACCTCGACCTACAGGCACTTTGTATTGTTCACACGAGCACACATAACTGCCTCAACATCGAGATTTCAGGTCAAAAACAACCGAAATGCTGCTTCATGAACAGCTAAGACTTCCTGATCTGTGGAGTCAGTCTTAAATGTCACGCTGTGACCTGAAAGCTGCTGCATGAAAGAGACCAAAACTAACAAGCAGTGTGTGAAACTCACACATTTAGCATGCCGCTATCTTAGAAAGCAGACAAACCAAACGCAGTCTGACAGGGCAGAAACTCAGCGAGGCAGAACACTGACAGGCCACAGCCCAAAACACTTCTATATAAAGACTGAACCTCAAGCATGAGCGCTGATCCTAAAAGACAACTTTATTATCAGAGCGGAACAGCTTGAGACGGCATCCGGACACAAAACACCCCAAACTGATGAGGACATGGTTCATGTTAGCAACCAAGCTAATAGCATAGTAACATGCTACTGTTATCAATGTTAGCTTCAGCAGAATAACATCTCACAGACTGTCCTGTTATAAAACACTGACCTTTAAAAACAGCTGGTGGCACTGAATGAATGTTAAATTAATCTGAAATAACAGCTCATGAAACAAAAGGCCGAAAGACTCCAAGCTGGGCTGACTGCTGTTATAATGTTAGCTGGCTGACATGTCGTGTGTTGTTGATCACTAAATGTTTTTGAGTCTGATTACACAGGAACAGAGACAGGAAGCTTCACTGCTTTAGCATAAACATTGGTGTAATTGCAGGCTGCAGAAGAAAAGTCATAATTCACAGCGGTTATGTAATCATCCTCATGCTGCACCCGACCTCAAGTTGAGCCCTGAGAACGCGGCAACACCCAAGAAGAACGCCTGAGAAACAATCAGCAGACAAACTCCTTCCAGACCAGGTGGAGGAATGCTGCTGCAGCTTTTTATAGCTCCACCACAACAACAAGCATCACAGCTCACAACATGCAGGACAATGGAAATGTGCCACAGAGCAGACGTGCAGGGAAACGTAGTTCATCCAAACATCAAGAAGGAGCGACGCTCCAACCCACGACAAAGTGTTACTTTAATATTTGACTGACTTTGTGAACAAAGTGAAGTCAGTCAGCACGGCTCTGAATCTGCAGCTACCTCAGGTGCTTGTTTAGGTGTGGACTCGAGTTTCACGTCAATGCTCCAACAATAGTATCAGTCCTCCTCCCAGTCCTGCAGCCAAGGTGGGGTTCACATTCCAAACAGGCCCAGCGAGCTACGTTTTCTTTTACACACTTTGACCACCACCATCACACCGCCCGGCGTGCAGGAGCGTGAAGGCAGCCTCTCTTATTCGTGTTGTGAGAACATCATGATGTAGAATCCATTCATCTCCGTCACTGTCGGCAGAGTCTGTCCCGACACAGGCGGGGGAGAAAAATGAGTTTGTGCTGACTACAAACCTCTCAGACCTCATTTTCATGACACACAAACTATATTTGCTTTTTGAATACGATGCAGAAAAGTTACAGGGCTATTTACGCAGACACACCTGTGTGTCATGTCACACCTGACGTAAAGGGAATTGCACGGCCGTGAGGCCTAAATAGAGAAAGTGCAGTCCATGGAGCTGCACGTGGAGCTGCACGTGGAGCTGCACGGTGGAGCTGCACGGTGGAGCTGCTGCACGGTGGAGCTGCACGGTGGAGGAGCTGCACGGTGGAGCTGCGCGGTGGAGCTGCACGGTGGAGGAGCTGCACGGTGGAGCTGCGCGGTGGAGCTGCACGGTGGAGCTGCATGCTTGCTGGAAGTATTTCTGGTGAGCGAATGTTGGAATGTGGGAGTCGGTGTGTCTGTCTCATTCCAGAGCTGCTCAGCTGAACCACATATCTGCTTCCCCATCCTACAAAAACAGGAAATCTCAACACTCCACCCCGTCCCGGCGTGACACCGTCTGCTCCATCCGTCTTATTCTCGGCTTCGTGGCTCACAGAGAGGAATCCCAAGAAACCTCCCTTCAAGACAAGTAGGCTATCAGCCGGTTTTACCCAGCATGCAGTCTGTCTCCGTGGAGCCCAGGGAGCACAGCTGGTACCAGAACCACACACTGGATCTGTGTCAACACTGGAGTTTGGTCCATGGCATCGCTCTGAAAGCAGTCAGAGCTCAGTTTGTTCTACAGGAGCCCAGAGAGGACATCTGCACCACCATGAGAGCAGCCATGCCGCGCTGCAGCCAAAGACTGTCCTGGACGTAGTCTCTGTGACTGTCACAGACTGTCTAAAACCTGGACATAGTCTCTGTGACTGTCACAGACTGCCTAAAACCTGGACGTAGTCTCTGTGACTGTCACAGACTGTCTAAAACCTGGACGTAGTCTCTGTGACTGTCACAGACTGTCTAAAACCTGGACGCAGTCTCTGTGACTTTCACAGACTGTCTAAAACCTGGACGTAGTCTCTGTGACTGTCACAGACTGTCTAAAACCTGGACGTAGTCTCTGTGACTGTCACAGACTGTCTAAAACCTGGACGTAGTCTGAAGATGCAAACACAGCGTTGACTTTATGAACTCTGACAGCAGCAGTACACACCTGGTCGCTGCACGTGCGCTCTGATTGGCTCACCTGCTGCTGTGAAAACAGAATTGCAGGTAAAAAGTGAGACATGCTAACAGGTGAGCTGGTTAGAGTGACTGACCAATCAGTGCGTTAGAAAGCAGGTGAGTCGTAGGTGAACACAGATCGTCTCTCACCAGCGGCCTCTTGCTGACTCAGCAGTCACTGTCGAGGACCAATCAGAGGCAGGTTATCGGCTCGGTCCACAGACAGGATGCAAAGCCTCCAGGTGCATTGTGGGTAGTGCTGTGGGTAACGTGGCGTGCCTCGTCAGCAGGACTCGGAGCCGGGCTGAGGCCCACATTCCACATTCCACATCTGGACGCGATGAGCTCTGACCTCACCGCCAGCTCCCCTCCAACGCCTCCACACGGCCGAGCGCTGCGTCGTAAACATCACATCACACGTCAGCACGGGTCGGAGCCGGAGAACCCAGGAAATGATTCTGTCACATGACTGGACCCAAAATATCCGGACCAACAAACATCCAGTGATGATGTCGAGCATGTTTCTTTAGAACGGGTCAGTCCAGTCCGGTGAAGTTCTGAGTCCAAACTCTGTCTGAATGTTCTATTTACAGTGTGAGTGAGCTACAAATAAGACAAGCTTCTGATCCACGAACGCCTCGTGTGAAGTTCAAGGCCAGCGTGCAGACAACAAACAGCCTGTGCAGTGCGATCACACTGCAGACGGTTCAGCTCTCAGGACGACAGCAGCAGCACTGTCTGTCAACCTTTAACTGCTGTTTTCATTGGCTACCTGACGATTTGGGTCAGCTGACGTCTTTTTGTTGTTTAATTTGATCAAAGAAATAAATATATTAAATGTCTTTTTAGAACTGCTTCCTGTTCACAAGCTAACCAATGAGTGGACAGAGTGTGAGTGATGTCACCATCATGTTAGCCTCTTCACGGCTAATCTGAAAAGACGTGGATCATCAGCTGACCTGAGGCGGCTTAATGACACCTGTGACCACGCCCACCTGTCAATCAAAGCGTCCACGCTCTGAATCCTGCATAACTTTAAGCCTTAATATAATGTGAACAGGTGAGTTGTATATAAATTCACCCTCAGTACAGTTGTCATGAACGGGGAAATTAGCTACAGAGACCAAAACTGTTTTTTGTACCAGGCTGTAAACATGTTTATTTCTGCTGTCTAACATGGGGACTTATGGAGACTGACTCACTGCTGCAGCCAGCCTCAAGTGGACGAGAAGTCTTAAAAACTGAGTGTCCAAAATAAATGTGAAATAAATCAATGCTGCTTTTCCTTTAATAACACATAACTCCATGTGAAACATCTGCAGGAGCTAGCAGTGGCTAGTCGTAGCATCACTCAGCACCAGCTGGTTTGTTTGCGTTAGCATGCTGGCTAATCACCTAGCCAAGATGTCTGACCTGAACTGAACTGACAGGAAAGAAAAGACAGTTTGAGCTGCTGTGTCACAGTGACCTACATCTGGAAACACCTCCTCCTCCACCTCCTCCACCTCCACCTCCTCTCGTCTGCAAACAACACCGGTAAAGATCTGTCCTCAAGCTAAACCACACCGTCACCGTCACGCATCCTCTTGTTTTTTCACTGCACAGCCTCAACATGAGCAGAAACACGAGGAAATAAAAAAAGAGAGTCTGCACTGACACGAATCTGATGAAGCTCCACACCAACGTTCGTTCATCATCTAGGATGACTCGTCAGGTCACACCGTTACGTAACTGCTGTCCATATTCTGTCTCGGCTGTAGCTCCTGAAAGTCAGCTGGATTTTTCTGGATGTACATCTCACACACACACACACACACACACACACACACACACACACACACACACACACACACACACACACACACAGAGTTCTGCCTCACTCAGCAGATGGAGGTTCAGCTCTCAGGCCTGCATAAACACTCAGGTCAGAAGCTTTATCCTACAGACACAGAACATTAAAAATCACCATATCAGCCCGACCAACACTGACCTGCAAAAACTGAAAGAGCTGAAACGCTAAATGAGCCTCCTGGGAACAAACTTGATTATTGAGGGGAAATAAAACGTGTACGACAACTTCAGTGTTCAGCAAAAGCATCGTACAATCCCATTTTTTGCGTTAATGTTGTGGGTTCATGCCCACAGTCAGTGTGTTCATCTGGCTTCCTCCTGGCAGACCCTGCAGGGGAATTCACACACGCCCACCTTTCCAAGAATCTGCAGCCCGACATGCAAACACATCACTGCATCCTCCCACAGCAGCGAGGCGAGGGCAGCTGCTGAGCAGCAGCGAGGCGAGGGCAGCTGCTGAGCAGCAGCGAGGCGAGGGCAGCATGTTGGGACGTGTTTAAAGTCACAGATTTGTATGTTTGTTCTGCTGCTCATTATTGAACCCTGATATATATTTACCATGATATATATTTACATCATTTACAGTGCTACAGGACTCCAGCTAAGATTACACCTGACGCTAGCAGACTTGATTAGCTGTAGCTAGCTAGCTACTTGAGCTAATGTTGTTTCAAGCCTTAAATATGTTGTACACGTGGTACCATGCTAAAAGAATGAGGCTAAAGCTAAAATGTCAAGACAGCAACAAATAAAATCTGCATGTTGTACATAAACAGTATTGTTCTTGTAGCTTAGCGCTACTTAGCCTGAAGTACAGAGAAACTGTTTGGCTGCTTAGTTACACCTAATGCTAGCAGATTTTATTAGCTGTAGCTAGCTACTTTAAGCTAATGTTGTTTCAGGTTGTATGCTGAACGTGACATCGTGCTAAGGGCTCATCAACAAAGACACACACATCCTATAGGTGATTATACACTAATGAAAACATGCTAATGAATATTAACTGTAATCTGACACACTAGTTAGCTGTGCATGCTAACCGTAAAGGGCAGATAAACACATAATTGAATCTCTTCTTCACACTTGTAGAAATGATTCAAGTCAAGTGAAGTCGTGAGTTCAAGTCTGAGTCTTCTTCTAGTGATTTTGTCTAAATTTGGTCTCACGTAGCGACAGAACATCTCCAGTTTAACGCGGTGCGAGCACTGCAGACACGTCCTCTGCTTCACAACGAGATGTAAGCTGTACCACAGCCGACTGATCTACAGTCACCAGATTCACAACTTGACTCCAAGTCATGTGACCTGAGTCCACACCTTTGGCACTACCTCACTGCCATCATGTGACCGTCACTGTCTCTTCATCATCTGGCACTGCAGACTAAACATCTGAATGTTAATCTCATCCGTCACGTCCAGCGGCTCCGGCTGCAAAATGCTGATCCAGAAGAACCGTGCGAGGAAACTGATGAATCCCAGAGAATCAAACAAGGCAACAAATCTACGAGCGGCTGTGAAGCCCGCACTTCCTCTGAGGAGCTTTATGAACATTAGAGACTGTAAAGTGAAGCAGTCTGCTCAGTCCTTTAAATGCTAAACGTACGACAGACACTGGAAGAGTCTTTGAAATCAGACATGATGTGTTTGGATGTGACTTTTTATCCGCTCGCCTTAAAAATGAGAAGCTTCAGAACATTTTGTTGTTACTCCATCACACAGGGTGTTACTGGACCTGCCCAAACCACAGCCTACATTACTTAACACAGTGTGTGTGTAAGCAGGCTGCAATCAATGGCAAGTTTCCAGTACTGACCAATGTGTTTGCACAATTCATCTCCAAGACCAACACTGAGTTCTTGAGCGGACATTTTATTATGTCAAAGTCTTTTAGACATCTCCAACTCACAAACTGTACCCAACTGAACGTCCCTCACCTCACCCCCCTCCAAGCTAGTATGAAAGGCTGAACGAGGAGCAGCTCACAAACTAACGAAGACATCCTCCCTTCAATCTTTAATTACAGCTCTGAACTCATTAATATACAAACTCTGTCCAGGTATTAGTCAGTTCTTATCTCACATGAACGTCTGTCCATCTGGTCATAAACATTATAGCTGTGTAACATGACTGACACGTCCTCTGTGCTCCCGTCTCTCTCAGGCCTCGTACTGACGCCGCGATCACAAAGTTTCAGAGCTCATACTGACACATCGTCTGCTTTGACTGAATATGAATAACTGAACTGCAGCAGGTTTACAAAACATGTTGACACGTCTCAGGGAGCGACGCTGAGTGTGCACGAGGTCCGTGCACGAGGTCCGAGGTCCGTGCACGAGGTCCGAGGTCCGTGCACGAGGTCTGTGCTGGATCTGAGGAGCTGCATGGCGTCTGATGAGCTCATCAAAGATAAGATATCACGGCTGCACGCTAAAATGTGTCACATCTTCTGCAGATGTTTGCTGTCAAACTAAAGATGATGCACACACACACACACACACACACACAGCTGGATGTTGGTATTGACCAGCACGGATTGACTGGCTGCCATCAAACTGCTGACACTTCAAACCGCAGGCTGACTGTAACCTTCAGGTGACCAGCTGAGAGGAGACTGGTTCCTCTTCATCAGCTCACGTTCACCAATGACACGGAGACGTTTGTACAGACTCCAGCTTCACAGTATCTTGTAATTTAGCTCTTTGCATGAGCGGTCCAGTGAACGTCCTGACGTGTACACACACTGAAGTGACTTAGCTCTGTGCCATCGCGTGTCCAGAACTAAACTGAGACCAAGTGAAGACCAAGACCAGTAGCATGCTGAGCTAGCTGATCCAGGACTCTGGGTGGAGGTTGCTACACGGAGTCACCTGTTAGACGTCGCCCAGCTGAGTGTTTCGATCTCTCTGTGCTTTATTCAGAAGATCTGGCAGCTGACCGTCTCAAACCAAAATGCAGAGACGAGTCGAGCACGGCAACATCAGCAGGAAAACGTCGGCCGCCAGCAAACAGAAAGTTTCCAAGAGTCTGCCGACAGCAGCCTCAGCGGACCACAATGCATTGCTGCCTTAAGTCTGAGTTAAGAGTGCAAATACATTCTGACTATGCAAACACTGCAGGGTGCAACAAGTTCAGGGTGATCTAAGGAGCTGCTGAAAGGCATCATGGGGAGTGTAGTGATCAACAACTACACTGTGTCACTGATGCTAACCATGAAGATGAACTCCGTCCCGGCTCAGCTCCAGAACTACGGATGCTAAAAATACCTCTCGGCTCCGGGATCACGGATCTGCTCGATAATCCCTGGAACTGGGACAAGTTATTAATCCCTGTTCCTGCTCGACGTCACGGCCGCTGGGAACATTTCAAGAACAACAACAACAAACAGGACCACGGCTCGGCTCGGCTCGGCTCGGCTCGTAATGTGGTCGGCCCGGAGGAGGCGAGCGAGGTTTCTAGAAGGTTTCTTTGGGGGAAGCCGTGAGCGCGGAGAGGTGTGTGTGGTCACAGTGAGCAGGCTGAGGGTGGAGGGTGTGTCTGCAGGGCCCTGATGCAGCACAGACCTGACAGCTGTGCACACACACACACACACACACACACACACACACACACACACACACACACACACACACACACACACACACACACACGAGCTCCCACATGACGGTTTGGACACACAGTCCGCTCATGTCCCGTTGGCAGACACACACACACACACACAGCTGGACTTACTCGTTCTTCACGTGCCTGCTCTCGCGGTACACTTTGCTCAGCTGGACCGCCGCCTGTCCGAGGAACACGTCCAGCCCGATCAGCGCGCGGTGCATCACGGTGAGGACCAGCTCGGTGCTGCCGTCACTCCGCCCGTCCAACGCGCCGGGCTGCAGCTCGAACGAGCACTCCTCCCTCCACTCCGGCTCGGTGGTCTTCTCCACCACGCAGGTGGAGTACTTCTCCTTGCCCAGCTGGATGATGGTGTACACGTCGCTGGTGCCGTGCTTGCCCTTGCCCCGTAAGCCTCTGCCTCTCAGCACCGTCACCTGGACGTGTGTCGGTACCCATTTCTGGTCCTCCTCCACGGTTAGCGAGGACATGTCCCCCCCACCTCCACCTCCTCCACCTCCAGACAGACAGACCGACCGACCGACCGCGCGCACCGTGACGAGGCGAAGGTGCTGGTGGTGTCCGCCGCTTCCTCCCTGCTCTGGGTGGTGCACAGTCACATCAGCTCCGGGTCGGCGGGCGGTGCCGCATTATGGCTGCGTGTGTCGTCTCTGCAAAGTTTGTCCTCCGGTTCGCCGGTTCGCCGGTCGGTTCGGTGCCGTGGCCTCAGCAGCGTCTCTGCGG
The DNA here is from genome assembly GCA_014281875.1 of Nibea albiflora. Taxonomy (NCBI): domain Eukaryota; kingdom Metazoa; phylum Chordata; class Actinopteri; family Sciaenidae; genus Nibea; species Nibea albiflora. The sequence continues at coordinate 613,786 of CM024799.1, read as the reverse complement.
CAGCAGCGCGGCGGCGCGTCCCGCCTCCTCCCGCCGTGCCGTGCGGGCCTCTCTGCGGGCAGCGACGTCACGCCTCGGTCCTCCTTCTGCAGGACGAGGAAGTTAAAGCTCCGACACACCACACACACACACACACACACACACACACACACACACACACAGCCTGTGCTGTTTAACATTAAAAAACGACTCTTATTTTGAAAGGAGCTCAGTAGACTTCCGCGCTCAGCACGTGATCCCCATCAGTCACATTAACGGTTCTGATGCGTTCACGTCCATTTTGAGTCCAAACACCGCGCTTGGTCCTCATCACGTGGTCTCCATCAGAAACTTTCTACGGAAGCCCAAAGCGGCCACGTGTTTCCTCCCATCTGTGATAAGGAGCTCTCTCATTAGTTATTAGATGTAAATCTGTAAATAACGACATCATTAATAAAGTCGCCACCACCTCTAGTAAACAGACACGGCCGGCGTGGAGCTCCGTACTAATAAAGTTCATGTTCTGATCCAGTGTTTGTGAAGAACAGCAGATCTGCAAGAACCAAACACTAACCTCCACGTCTGTGACCTGAAGACACAGACTGCAGTTCCTCTAACGTCCACCTGAGGCTGGCTGCAGAAGTGAGTCAGTCTCCATAAGTCCCCATGTTAGACAGCAGAAATAAACATGTTTACAGCCTGGTACAAAAACAGTTTTGGTCTCTGTAGCTAATTTCCCCGTTCATGACAACTGTACTGAGGGTGAATTTATATACAACTCACCTGTTCACATTATATTAAGGCTTAAAGTGATGCAGGATTCAGAGCGCGGACGCTTTGATTGACAGGTGGGTGTGGTTACAGGGACGTCACAGAGACTACGTCCAGGTCTTAGACAGTCTGCGGGGACATCACAGAGACTACGTCCAGGTCTTAGACAGTCTGCGGAGACGTCACAGAGACTACGTCCAGGTCTTAGACAGTCTGCGTGTGTGTTTTCCTCCTGGGCGTCTTGTTGGTGAAATCATGTGAAACAGGTGTGAACACATTTCCTGTTTCCTGGTTGGAGCTTGTTGCGAGACGAGCTGCAGATTGGAGGAAGTTCTTTGAGCCTCACGTCTGACTGACAAACGTCCTCAGCTGGTCCTCAGCTGGTCCTCAGCTGGTCCTCAGCTGGTCCTCTGTCCCTCTGACCTGGGACGAGCTGGTTTAGATCTCAGATATTAAATGTATTTAGATGTTTTAGTTATTGTGAGTCTTTGGTTGGTCAGTGTGAGGATGACTCACTGTTGAAAGACTTCCTGTGGAGACATCGGAGCTTCCTGTGTGCTCATCAGCAGCTGTTCCAGCACTAAAGGACAAAGAGCCCACATATGAAATATTACTTCATGTGTGTGACGGCAGAGGACGTCTCTGTCTTTGAGGGTGTTTTGACAGAAGCACTTGAGACTTTCCACTCAGGTAGAGGCCGAGTAAACACAGCGCTCTGAAGAGGCTCGGCCACTCAGCAGATCTTTATCCATGAAGTCTGAAGTGTGGCTGAATATTCAATATTTCTCTCCCACAAACCTCCAACACAGACTCATCCTCATATCTGTGTGTCCTCCAGCATGTGAGACAGAGATGGAAACATCATTACACCAGGAAGACGTGATGGCGAAGCAGAGGTCTGCAGTGTGTAGGGAGTCTATGGAAAGCTCTGAGCAAATATGTAAGGAGTGTGTGTGGTGTGTGTGTGTGTGTGTGTGTGTGTGTGTGTTGTGTGTGTGTGTGTGTGTGTGTGTGTGTGTGTGTGTGTCTATGTCGTCAACATAAAGACGTCGTGTCTGACAAATCTTTAATCATTACACGTGACTGAAGCAGTTCACTGTCCACAGAGTGCGCTGTGGTGGACACATTATCCACACATTTATATTTATGTGTTTACCTTTTTATATGTCCATAGTTTATGTTCAGCTCTGTGTTGTTGCTTTGTGTCTGTGTGTTTGTGCTCTGACAGCAAAGTGTGAATTAAAGTCATTCTGATAAAAGCTGATTAGTCCTGAAGTTTTATTCCATATTTTAAAATGTATGACGGTAAATACGTCATAAATGTTACAGAGTTTTACTGTAATATATAAAATACTTTATTCTGTATAAATGTGTATTTTGTTTTGTGACAGTAACGTGATCGTCTGTGCACAAACACAGAGCCTGTCGTATAAAACATGAAGAGCTGTTTGGACGTCCCTCAGATTTCCATTTGTCTGTCCATGACGGTCACAGGAAGTTAATTTTAGTGCAGCCGGTAATGAGCTCTGAAAATAAATGAGTGTGGAGAGAGTTAACGATGAGTTCTCTGAAAAATATGAAATAAATCAGACGCAGAGGCTGATAAGTGATCCGGTCTGAGCTTCATGGGTTTTCTGTGAGTGCAGAAATCTTTGAGCGATGCCAAGATGAAGTTTTGGCTGAGGACGGATGTGATTTGGCGATGGAGCAGGTTGGTTGGTGGAAGTCCAGATCTCTGTGACTGCATCGTGCAGGCGGCGTGTTTCACATGGCAGCATTGACAGACCATGTTTTAACTTGCTCACAGAGACGAGTGGCTTCAGTGCAGAGCTGTAAGAAGGAGTCTGACCTCAGCGTGACCTCCATCCCGTCACACTGTGCTGCATGCAAACACAGAGCAGACCTGACAGAGTCTGCTAACACACAGACACACTCCTCCTTTCTCTGCTGCATTCACGTGTCTGTAAACACAAGCTGTCCAGTTTGCAGTTAGAGGCAGTGAACGCAGCACACAGCGCCCTCTGTCGGCCATCACAGGCAACAACAGTTAACGGTTCAGCAGCAGCATTGATCTGTGGACCGGAGCTGCAGTCAGAACCAGCCGGTCCAGACGAGTCTGAAAGTATCCTGACTGACTCCAGCGTGTTGAACAGTCGCAGAGGTTAAACACAGACTGTGAGACCTTCAGACGTCACAATGAAGACACAGACAATGCAAGAATTATTCATGTAAATATAAGATATGCTCATCAACAAACTTTATGAGCCAACACACCACGTGCACGGTCGGATTCATCGAGGTTATGTGACATTTGAGGCTGCCAAACATCTCTGACGTCCTCTGATCACAGACAAACCTGTGTGAGCCTGAAGGCGTCTAACAGGCTCCAAACGAGGGGCTGAGATGTTCAGCGGTATTTCTTTACAAACTAATCTGCCTCATTAAGATATTATCAGAGCCAGTCATGAAGAGATGAGAGATGTCTGCAGAGATCAGCTCGCAGCTTAAAGGCCTCATCTATTCCGGGAGCCGAGCTGTCAATCATCCGCTCATCATATCAGATCCTGACACCAACAGCTGTTACATAACCACAGCTAATCCACACACACATATAAACACACACTGTGGTGGACAATAAGGGTTGGCAGCTGCCACACACACACACACACACACACACACACACACTTGTGTGGATCCAGTTCAAGCACCGCAGTGCAAATGGCCTACTTAGAGTTTAAACTGGGTAATTAGAAACCTAATCAGGACTCACTTTGTCGCCCACATGGAGGTAATGAAATGCTCCTGTCCTCGTCTGTGACACCGACACACACTCACACACACACTCACAGCTGTGGCTGCCCGTAAACACACACCACGTCACACCGCGTCACACCACGTGACGGCACGTGACGGCACGTCAGGCAAACACAGAAACTCTTTAAAACTTTACAGGTTTAAAACATCTGAATCAACCTGCTGGACAGCGTGAATATGAAGAACATGTGAGAGATGCAACCAGGAAAGATATTTAAAACGCAGCCCAGGTTAAAGCAACGTTAAAGCAACGTTAATGTAACGTTAAAGCAACGTTAATGTAACGTTAATGTAACGTTAATGTAACATGTAGGGTTTGGGGTGGGTGGACAGTGAGAGTTGGCCCCGGGCCTTGTTGATGAGGTTAGTTGGTTCTGGTCCTGATGGACCTGCCTGAGTCCGCCTGGGACGGTTCTGGTGGACTGCAGCCAATCACAGCAGCAGACCGACCCCGTCAGGAAGTTCATCCTCTGATGTTTGTTGGACTCAGATTTAAATATGTTCACCTGCAGCACGTTTGATTGAGTTATGTCGCTGCTCTGCAGGTTTGGCCTCACGTGAATCACACGTCAACAAAATGTCATGAACACTGAAAACAAACGAATATTTCTATATGAAGTATTCGACACACACAGACAGTCACACAGCTCTGTGTGTTAACACACACTTTGAATGTGCTTCTACACGGCAGTGTGTGTGCAGTGTGTGTGCTGTGTGTGTGCAGTGTGTGTGCTGTGTGTGTGCTGTGTGTGTGCAGTGTGTGTGCAGTGTGTGTGCAGTGTGTGTGCAGTGTGTGTGCTGTGTGTGTGCTGTGTGTGTGCAGTGTGTGTGCTGTGTGTGTGCAGTGTGTGTGCAGTGTGTGTGCAGTGTGTGTGCAGTGTGTGTGCAGTGTGTGTGCAGCCTCAGCCTGTCAGCAGCTGTCACTGGGCTTTATATGAATCCAAATATTTAGACTGTGTGGAGCAGATCAGATGTCTGCTGGACCTCAGGGCTCATAATGAGTTTTTATGTGGACCTGAACATGGCGGATCAGGACTGAGACGGACCATGAGACGTTCAGGTGGACACAGGTTTCCTCCCCGTGTCCTCACAGCAAAGTGTAAATCAGTTCAGATGTTTGTCTGATTTGAACGAGCCGTCAGCTGGATGAGCTCTGCTGAGATTTTAGTGACAGACTAAAATATACCATTAAATATATATAAGTACTTATAAATATATATAAGTACATAAGTAATATGAAATACTTCTTTATTCTGTCTGTGTTTCACTGCTTGCAGCTTTGTGTTCAGCTGCATGTCAGTCAGTGCTCTCCTCAGCTCAACACTGTTCAAATCTTTTAACCTGCAGCTGATGATTCGGCATCAGGACCAGGTTGATTAATTCACTGCCCAAAGCCATGAAGGCCACACTCCCAGCATGCACCAGGAGCTGCGTTCAGGGCCAGTCAGTCAATTACAAGCTGCAACATCCAAGCTGAGTCTGGACACAGTCAGGAAAAGACTTTTACCTTTAAATCAGATTCAGCAGCAACACGCGGAGGATAGATCGATTGTCTTATTTCCCACAGCCCGTGAAGGCAGCGTGCCTCCCGCGGGCTCTCGCGGGCTCCCGCAGCCCGGCCCGGTCCCGCCCGGCCCCGCCCGGCCCCGCCGCTCCACCACACCGACGCTTGCGGTGAGCAGCTGTCGGGCTTTGCGGGCGCAGTAACGCGGCTCTGGGGACGCGGCCGCGCTCAGAGGGCTTTGTTCCATTTAGCTTTTAATTATCCGCTAAACTGCGGCTGAGGGCCACGTGGGAGCCACCGAGCGGGACCGGCAGCTGTCAGTCACACACCGGATACGTTGTTCCAACGTTGTTTTAACGTTGTTTCTATCTGATAGATAGATAGATGATGGATGGACGGACGGACGGACAGACAGACAGACAGACAGACAGACAGACAGACAGACAGACAGACAGACAGATAGATACATAGATATTTCAAAGTAGTTTGTAATCGAGTTAAAATAATTTTCAGAATTCCGTCAGGTGTGTGTGTGTGAGGTCATCGTCACGTGATCAGAGGTCAGCTCCGTGTGTGAATTAGTTTGTGTTTGACGCCACCTGTTGGTTCATCTCAACACTGACATTTTGTGTGTGTGTGTGTGTGTGTGTGTGTGAGTGTGTGTGTGTGTGTGTGTGTGTGTGAGTGTGTGTGTGTGTGAGTGTGTGTGTGTGTGTGTGTGTGTGTGTGTGTGTGTGTGTGTGTGTGTGTGTCCTCCTCCCTCTCTGGGCGTCACCTCCCCCATGAGGAGGTTAATCTGCTCCCAGCAGGATCTCCTCTCAGTGAGACAAACACTCAGATCATTTCTGCTGTTCTGTGTTCGTCTTCACAAACTGCTGCGACTGAAACGTCTGCTCACAGTTAGACCAACATCTTTTGTTGTGTTGGACCTTCAGGAAATCATACCAGACATTAAGATGTTGCTGGATTCGACCATTTAACGTCATAACAACACAGAAATATGAATAATCTGTGCAGACGAGACAACGCAGCCAAACTCAGCCTCAATGGACCAGAATGCAATGCAGCGACAAGAAACGATGACCTTTGACCTTCGTATAAATTTATCCTCATCTAAAAATATGAAACTAGCACGACAGTAAAATAAGCAAAATAAATACGACTGTGTTTACGTTAAAACAGTCACAGAGCCGAAGACGACGCAGAGAATAAATATTTTACAGACTGTAAATTACAGTCAGAGTCTGAAATGTTTGATGGCCTTTTATTTTCATTTTTACCGTTAAACAGTTTTTCAGTTTTTTGTCAACGTCAGCGTTTGTCTGGGAAATGTAGTCATACATGAAGAGCTACAGAGCGGGAGACAGACCTGGATCAGTTTTTAAACCAACTCTTCTGTCGCTCTTCAAACGTCTTCACGGAGCGAGCGGGCCGGGAGCTCGTGGAGAGCTCGTGGAGAGCGAGCCGCCTCCCTGCAGTCTTTAAAGGATTGAACTAACACAGTGGAACAAAGAGCAGCAGATCTAAAGTGGAGTTTAACGGAGCCCGTCTGGATGTTTGATGTCCCCGGGGAGCGCAGGAATCATGTAAGCCCCGGTAATTTACTGTTTGGGGTTGCCTGGGTTGGCTTAATTCCCATGAGGAGCTTTTATAAAGTCAGGATTTGTAAAGCTGCTCTCGTTGACGCCCTGCAGGTCACGAGGGCAGCGGAGCGGCGTGACCTCAGAGTGAGAATGAATGAGAGAAATGAAAGAGGCAGATCGCTTCGAGTCACAGCGATCTTTAGAAACGAGCAATAACTTAAAGAAGTCTCAGAGACACGCTCACGTCCATAAACGTCTCGTGTGAGTCAGTGAAACAGAAGCTGCAGAAGTTATTTGATTTCACAGCAGCTCGTTGATCTTTAATTGGAGGTCAGGACACTTTTTACCAGCTGTCCAACAATCGTCCAACAATCGTCCAACACCGTCCAACAATCGTCCAACACCGTCCACCAGCACACCGCCACAAACTCGAACCATCGAATCCTCCAAACCTATAAAAGACGTCTGAAAGCAGATGTTAATCTTCTTATTGACGTCACTGTTGGGTTGAAGCATGAACTCTTTGTGTCTGTTCCTTCCATCTGATGATCAGTCTCCTCCAGGATCCCGTCGGTCTGTCTCAGTGTGTCCGGCCTCTGTCACGTCCCCCCCCTCGACTTTGAGAGCGTCCAGACGTGTCCGAGGATTCACGGCGGTTCTTAACCGTCACGGTCAACTCCTGCCTGCGGAGCAAAGGCGAAGGTCGGGATTACGAGGACGTGTTTGCTCTCTGAGGCCCTCCGTGACCTTCAACCTGCCCTCCACGCTCACCGCTGACAACAACGACACTGTGAACAAAGTCGGAGCTCGTCTTTGTGTCCGGCGTGAAGTGACGTGCTTATTTGTGACATTAGCATCAGCAAACAGCAGCATTTGGTCAGATGATCCTCGGTGATGTAAAATTCATGAGCCGGCAGCTGATTGACGTGAATATCATGAATATAACGAGGCAACAAACGAGCTTCAAATCGAAGGACACAGTTTCTTTGTTTCTGTCACGTAATGTCTGCTACGTTACCAGTAACAGTCATCGTGCAATCACCACAGACGAGTTCCTCCATCCACTGAGTCTGGACTGCAGTTCCTCTAACGTCCACCTGAGGCTGGCTGCAGCAGTGAGTCAGTCTCCATAAGTCCCCATGTTAGACAGCAGAAATAAACATGTTTACAGCCTGGTACAAAAAACAGTTTTGGTCTCTGTAGCTAATTTCCCCGTTCATGACAACTGTACTGAGGGTGAATTTATATACAACTCACCTGTTCACATTATATTAAGGCTTAAAGTTATGCAGGATTCAGAGCGTGGACGCTTTGATTGACAGGTCACTGATCACTGTGAATAACAATAAAACTTCAAACCTCAGAACTCAGTTTAATCTTTGTCTCTCTTTGCTGCATTAAAATCTGAAGTCGGACATTTTCCACATGAAACCATCAAATATGACGGATGCACAAATTTCTGATGCGAGTTTATGAAGGAAAATTCAGACTGATAAACTATTGTTCTTTATTAATACACTTAATCTGAATGTGTCTAATGAATCAGTGATTATCTCATTAGTTTGATCGTTCATGAAAAGCTCGTTAACTGCAGAGAGGATTCAGGATGCGTCTGTCTGTCCACCTTCATGTACGTATGTCTGAAGTGTTTCTGTGTGAGATATATTTATATGTGTGTGTGTGACCTCACAGAGGCGGCGAGCAGCTGAGACGATGTGCGGCGACTAATCTGCCCATCAGATGGACTCTAATCTGAATTTCTGCAGTGGCCAGTGTCAAAGCCAAAGGCGTGTGTCCGCGTGCATTCATTGACGAGCTCTCAGAGGTTATTTGTCAACACTGGCCCGTACAGCTTCGTTAATCTGGCCTATAGACTGATTGATAATTGATCCCTGTTCAAACAGCTGCCTCTGAATGCCGAGCGAGTCATTCCGCTCTCGTCCTCTCACAGACGCCTAATCCGATAAACGAATGGGAATGAGTGTCGTCCTCTGCTGATGTCAACCTTTCACTCTGCCATTTATCTCCGAGTGTTTGCTGATGAGGCCCTCGGCGTGGACGGGACGCTCTCCGAGGCGGCCGAGGCGAGAAGTGAAACACAGTAACAGCTGACAGCGACTCTACGCAGACGATCTGCGAGTATTCAGAAGGATGTTAGAGTCCGAGCTGCCACACTGAACACAGACGGCACATATACGGACGTGTCGTGCCAGAACAGGAGCTGCTCATGTGTTTTGTTACGTTCGTACATGTTACTCATGAAAACACACAGGTGTTTGTTTGAACGTATATTAAACGTATTCCTGAGGACTTAATGTTGTCTGGCCTCACCTGCCTTCACCCGGCCGCCTGTGTTACCTTCACCGTGAAGAGGAGAGGTCAGTCGTGATCAGACGAGGCCCAGAGCGACACAATTTTATTTGCAGGCACGACACGGGGGGAATGACATTTAACTTGTTATTATTTCCCAGAGAAGATTAATGATAAATTGTCCATTATTTTTCCTTAAAAGTGAAAGATAAGACCAGCAGTCATTTGCCCTGCAGCCGGAGTGCCACCACTATGCAAAATAACAGCCAATTATCGGGGCCTAGTTTGGGATAATGACTTTACAATGAATCTTTTGATTGAAATGTAAGTCGGCTGGCCGCGGGCAAAGAGCAAAAAACATGAATAGAAAAGTTACAGAAACGCCGAGCACCGTGCGGCCGAGCTCTTCTCTTCCTTTAGGTCTCTCGGCCTCGCTCGCTCTCCACTCCTCTTTAGAAGCAGCTATAGGAGACAGACACACACAGATATGCATACACTGATGGAAAAATTATTAAGTCGCAGAGAGCTTGCAGCAAAACATAAATTAGCATATTCAGGGTAAATATGCAGACTATTTACGATAATAAGAGCGGATTATTCAATTCAATGAATGTTAAATAGATGAGGAAATGGTATGTGTCTTATCTAGTCAAAGCTTCTATTCATTTTAATCGCTTCCCAATTGAACTCTTCATTTTATTCTCTCTCAGTTTATTGTTCCCATTCCAGCCGGCGATGGCACCTTTGGGTCCTGGGAGATTTCCCGCCGGTCACGTGGTTTAAGTGGCATTCACCTTATTCTCAGCGGATATGGAGAAAGTCGACGTCACCCCGAGGCCAGCATCGCGATAAGCCCCCTTTTCATTATGCACAGAGGCCGATGGAGAACAAGATTAGCGGGGGAGGCCGCGTGTGCATGGAGGCGGGAACATGCGAGTCATCTAGATTAAATGAAAATGATTTGTTCTCTCCTGCAGCGCCGTAAACATGCTCGCTCTGTCTGCACACAAACTTTCCACTTTAATCAGTTTGAGGTGAGTTTCACACACAGACCGCTGCAGGCTGTTCTCCTGTGTCACCGCTTCACCAACACAAACCAACCGTTCACCTCATTATTCATGCGTCCACACCTGGAACTGACTCCGCGACTCCGCCAGGTGTTTCAGAGAGTGCTTCAGAGGAGCCGTCTGTCCCAACAAAGCAATCTGAGAAGGTCAACCACCATCATCCATCCATCATCCATCCATCCATCCACCATCCATCCATCCATCATCCATCCATCCATCCATCCATCATCCATCCATCCATCATCCATCATCCATCCATCCATCATCCATCATCCATCCATCATCCATCCATCCATCCATCCATCATCCATCCATCCATCCACCATCCATCATCCATCCATCCATCCATCCCATCCATCCATCATCCATCCATCCATCATCCATCCATCCATCCATCATCCATCCATCCATCCACCATCCATCCATCCATCATCCATCCATCCATCCATCCATCATCCATCCATCCATCATCCATCCATCCATCCACCATCCATCATCCATCCATCCATCCATCCATCCATCCATCCATCCATCATCCATCCATCCATCATCCATCCATCCATCATCCATCATCCATCCATCCATCCATCCATCCACCATCCATCCATCCATCATCCATCATCCATCCATCATCCATCCATCCATCATCCATCATCCATCCATCCATCATCCATCATCCATCATCCATCCACCATCCATCCATCCATCATCCATCCATCCATCCACCATCCATCCATCCATCCATCCATCATCCATCCATCATCCATCCATCCACCATCCATCCATCCATCATCCATCCATCCATCCATCCATCCATCATCCATCCATCCATCATCCATCCATCCATCCATCCATCCATCCATCCATCCATCCATCCATCATCCATCCATCCATCCACCATCCATCATCCATCCATCCATCATCCATCATCCATCCATCCATCATCCACCCATCCATCATCCATCCATCCATCATCCATCATCCATCCATCATCCATCCATCCATCCATCCATCCATCATCCATCCATCCATCCATCATCCATCCATCCATCCATCCATCCATCATCCATCATCTATCCATCCATCCATCATCCATCCATCCATCCATCATCCATCCATCATCCATCATCCATCCATCCATCCATCATCCATCCATCATCCATCCATCATCCATCCATCCATCATCCATCCATCCATCCATCCATCATCCATCCATCATCCATCCATCATCCATCCATCCACCATCCATCATCCATCCATCCATCCATCATCCATCCATCCATCATCCATCCATCCATCCATCCATCCATCCATCCATCCATCCATCCATCATCCATCATCCATCCATCCATCATCCATCATGCATCCATCATCCATCCATCCATCATCCATCCATCCATCATCCATCCATCCATCATCCATCCATCATCCTGTAGTCCTGTGTAGTCCTCCAGCAGGTTCTGGGTCTCCTCCACAGTTGGACGTGCCCTGAAGACCTCCAGGAGAATCCTGATCAGATGTTGAACCACCTCAGCTGGCTCCTTTCACCATGAAGGATGAGCAGCTCTTCTTCAGAAGGAAGATGGACTGGAAGATTACAGCGGTCCGGTACTGCACCAACCTGCTGCTCCATCTCACGCTCCATCACTTGAAGACCCTGAGAGAGCTGAGGTCCTTCACTTGGGGCAGGAAAGCAGAGAACCATAAACTTCCTGAGAAGACAAATTAATTCACATGTGCTGTCAACAAATGAAATGTAGACACAGTTTAATCTTCAGGTGTCCAGTTTATTTGTGGGACTATTTTCAGCTGCGGATTAATACACATTTAGTTCAGTGAGTTTTTACTGTTGTATTGTACGTCAGCTGGTTTTAACATCGAGGCGCTCGACGACCTCTGAGGATCTGTCTGCTGTCTGTCTTTGTGAATTCACATTCATGTGACAACATGTGGAGGTTCACACCATCACGTGACCTTTGACTCAAACTGCTGCTGTGTTCACCTTAAAGCGTCGTCTGTGTGTTCATGTCAGATCCATCATGAATCAGTCGACCTGGTGTGTGATCCTCTGCTGCCACCTGCTGTTCATGTCAGGATCACACAACATTCAGAGATTAAAATTATTTATTACAAATGCAACATGATGCAAAAAGAAAATGTTTATTAATGTTTGTTATTTATAATATATAATATTTAAATGTTTAATGTTTGTATTTCTGCTGCATGTTGGCAAATATAAAATAAGTCCAATAATAACTGCTGATGTAAGTTACTGTCCTTCCTCTGTCACATGGTGGCGCTCTCCTCTTCATCATGAAGCTCTGCCTGCAGAGTAAAAGTACTTCCTGTATTTATACTGCATTTTAAGGGGATTTATGCAGAATCAAGTATTTCATATTAGAGCCTGTTAATAATACAGTAAAACTCTTAATGACATATTTTACAGTCTTTTACTGTTTTAACAGTTTTTCACTGTAAAAATCTTCAGACATTTAAAATATGCAATAAAACACCAGCCTTAGACTTGAAACCAACAATATACTGTAACATAAGAAGTTTACATAAACACTGTTTTATGGTAAAATTCTGTTTTTTTCTATTTTTACCTTTATTTAACAGGTGACAGTATTTTAATACTTGATGTTTAAATCACTCCGTGTGACGAGCACAGAGACACAAAACAGAAACGAAGACGACAAAAATCTGAACAAAGAAACAAAAACAGGAACCGGAGTGAAAATCAGACACAGACGGACTGACAGGAAACACAGCAGCTGAAATACAAGCAGGACACCTGGACTCAGGTGACACTAACCAGGCACAGGTGAAACCAATCAAAAACTGGCGGGAAAACAAAGGCAGGAAGTAGAAATAAAGACAGAGAGAACTACAAAATAAAAGAGGAAACAAAACAATAAATCAGACAGCTCAGGTTTGAAGTTAAAGGTGAAGAAGAAGAAGGAGAGGAAGAAGAAGAAGAAGAAGAAGAAGAAGAAGAAGAAGAAGAAGAAGAAAAAGAAGGAGAAGAAGAAGAAGAAGAAGAAGAAGAAGAAGAAGGAGAAGAAGAAGAAGAAGGAGAAGAAGAAGAAGAAGAAGAAGAAGAAGAAGAAGAAGAAGGAGAAGAAGAGGAAGAAGGAGAAGAAGAAGAAGAAGAAGAAGAGAAGAAGAAGGAGAAGAAGAAGAAGAAGAAGAAGAAGAAGAAGAAGAAGAAGAAGAAGAAGAAGAAGAAGAAGAAGAAGAGAAGAAGAAGAAGAAGAAGAAGGAGAGAAGAAGAAGAAGGAGAAGAAGAAGAAGAAGAAGAAGAAGGAGAAGAAGAAGAAGAAGAAGAAGAAGGAGAAGAAGGAGAAGAAGAAGAGAGAAGAAGAGAAGAAGAAGGAGAAGAAGAAGGAAGAAGAAGGAGAAGAAGAGGAGAAGAAGGAGAAGAAGAGAAGAAGAAGAAGAAGGAGAAGAAGAAGAAGGAGAAGGAGAAGAAGAAGAAGAAGGAGAAGAAGAAGAAGAAGGAGAAGGAGAAGAAGAAGAAGAAGGAGAAGGAGAAGAAGAAGAAGAAGGAGAAGAAGAAGAAGAAGAAGGAGAAGAAGAAGAAGAAGAAGAAGAAGGAGAAGAAGAAGGAGAAGAAGGAGAAGAAGGAGAAGAAGAAGAAGAAGAAGGAGAAGAAGAAGAAGAAGAAGAAGGAGAAGAAGAAGGAGAAGAAGGAGAAGAAGGAGAAGAAGAAGAAGGAGAAGAAGAAGAAGAAGAAGAAGAAGGAGAAGAAGAAGAAGAAGGAGAGCTGTGTTACAACAAATGAATTAAGCCTCACACGTGCTCGTTTACTTGTTACATTACAAATACTGTAAAGTACTGCACTGTAACTGAGTACATTATTCCACTTCTAATAGCTGAACTACATTTTCCTGATTATACCGAGGTAACAGTGAGTACTTTTACTTCAGTAAAGTATCCGATTACTTCCTCCTCCATGACAGCAGACAGCAGCACGGTGAAACATAAATTTATTTATCTGCAGAAACCAACAAGATATTCATCACAGTCAGTGTCTGTTCAAACGTCTCTGTGCTTCGTGTGTATTTATGATTAAAGGAGGAACGCCTCCACCCGCCTCCACCCCGCTCCACCCGCCTCCACCCGCCTCCACCCCGCTCCACCCGAACACGCCATGAAGAAAGCTGACATTAATTATTTGCCATCTGCAGGCGGGAGTCTGCCCTTTGCTAACCGGAGTCATTTATCGCTTTGCATGATGCCTGAAACAAAAAACACATCGACGGTAATGAATCCCTGCAGCTCGTCACACACACACTCACACACACACACACACACACTCACCACACACCACACACACTCACCACACACCACACACACACACACACCTCACACACACACACACACACACACACACTCACACTCACACACACACACACACACACACACAAGCATGTGTGTGCACACACGAGCAGCCAAATTAAAAATCTGATTAACAGGTGAACTCCATCTGACGTCTGGAGCTTGAAGGATGACAGTCAGGTGGTTTCCATCCTCGGGTTGTCATGGTAACCGTCAGTCTTAAAAGGAGTCACAACATCAACAACAAACAGCTGATCGCTGAGGAGAACGAGCTGAGCTGTCACCTGTGTGGGTCACCTGTGCGGGTCACCTGTGCGGGTCACCTGTGGGTCACCTGTGGGTCACCTGTGGGTCACCTGTGCGGGTCACCTGTGGGTCACCTGTGGGTCACCTGTGCGGGTCACCTGTGGGTCACCTGCAGGTCACCTGCGGGTCACCTGTGCGGGTCACCTGTGGGTCACCTGTGCGGGTCACCTGTGGGTCATCTGTGCGGGTCACCTGTGTGGGTCACCTGTGCAGGTCACCTGTGCGGGTCACCTGTGCGGGTCACCTGTGGGTCACCTGTGCGGGTCACCTGTGCGGGTCACCTGTGCGGGTCACCTGTGCGGGTCACCTGTGCGGGTCACCTGTGTGGGTCACCTGTGCAGACCTCTGATCTGTGTGATGCTGCTGATGTTTGCCTTCGTTGATTCTCTAAAAGCTTTTCTGCATCAGCAGATCTGAGAGTAAATTCCAAAGGTGGAGTACGTGTTCCTCCACGGGGGCCCTGTGGTGGAATAAGTACTCCACCTTTGTTTTGACTGCGACCGTCTCCAAAGGGAACATTACTGGAGTTCATTTAGTGGCTCCATCTTTTTCTCTTACTGTTATTGTGTCCTCTGTAAAAGCCTGCAGGGAACATGAACAGTCTGTGCTGGATGGACGCAGCTCGGATGAAAAGGGAAGAGAGCTCATAGGCTCGCTGCTCGAGTGTCTCGCTCAGTTTGGGTTGTTTCCCGAGAAAAAGATACAATTAGAGCCGCTCCACGAAGGCGCGCGCTCGCTTCAGAGAGAAGTCTTTTGTCCTCCTGCTGAGAAAGTGTTTGTTTCAAGACGAGATTCATCTTTACAGGCGGCACATTAATGCACCTTCAAAGGATGATAGCAGTCGTGACTGACAGGATGATGAGACTCATTTTCCCCTCAGTGTTAGAAGACATGCCAGCACCTCCACAGCACAGTGAGCTACATGCTAACGCACCGACGCTGTCTCTGACGTCACAGAGACTACGTCCTGGTTTTAAACAGTCTGTGACAGTCTCAGAGACTACGTCCTGGTTTTAGACAGTCTGTGACAGTCTCAGAGACTACTTCCAGGTTTTAGACAGTCTGTGACAGTCTCAGAGACTACGTCCTGGTTTTAGACAGTCTGTGACAGTCACAGAGACTAAGTCCTGGTTTTATACAGTCTGTGACAGTCTCAGAGACTACGTCCTGGTTTTAGACAGTCTTTAGATAGATTAGCTCACAGAGCTGTGTGGCTGCAGTGTTATTACAGAGAGTATTTGAGTTTAATCTGTGTAATTTGGGTCAATCCTCCGTGTCAAATGTTGGTTTCATTGTTCTTCTTTCTTTCCAGACATTTGACCTGGACTCTAACGTTCGCTGTAAGTCTCACTGTGAGGAAAATGAAGTCAGAGGAGCTGAAGCCTGCTGGTAGTCTCCTCACAGTCCATCACGTATCAATTATCTCTGATTACGTCGCTCCTGCTCCTGCTGCTACTCCATCCATCTAAACACCACCGGAGCCTTTCCCCGCTCCGCCCTGACCCCGTGTAACTACTCCTTCATTGGACGTGAAGCTCCAGAGTGGCTTTAAAGCCGCTCGAGCCATCCACATCTCACACTGCTTCATGATGCCTCACATCTTCCTAACCCCATGCTGTGATGGTGGCTCCGGTCTCCTAGCAACCAGCCCTCTTAGAGGAGGTGACAGCATTTGAGTGGGCACCCTCACCTCTTCACATACAGCCCCCCTCCACCACCTCCACCTCCAGCTCCACCTCCAGCTCCCCGGATGCTCTTCAAGTGAAGTAAACACACCTCGCTCTGCAGTCTGCTCCATGCATGAGGGTCAGCTGTCTCTGTTACGTGTTCATGTGACTGCACACAGTCTCAGCACGACGTGAGCCACAGTCATGAAAGTCAGTGTTTCCTCCGAGTTAACAGGCTGCTGACTCAGGTTACACACAGAGAGACAAACAGAACCTCAGAGTCCAGCTCAGATTCTGTAACTACACTGATTCATAATAACACACTCATAAACGTTATTGCAGGAATAAATAATCTCTAATAAACTAATTATAAACTTTGAAGCAGGCTGACAAACATTATTATTATTATTAAAGATCTGTGACCAAAACATGCACGAGCAGATTTTATCACCTCTCCACCCTCCATCCTCCATCCTCCACCCTCCACCCTCCACCCTCCATCCTGCATCATCCACCCTCCATCCTCCACCCTCCATCCTCCATCCTGCATCCTCCACCCTCCATCCTCCATCCTCCATCCTCCATCCTCCACCCTCCATCCTCCATCCTGCATCCTCCACCCTCCATCCTCCACCCTCCATCCTCCATCCTGCATCCTCCACCCTCCATCCTCCATCCTCCATCCTCCATCCTCCATCCTCCACCCTCCATCCTCCATCCTCCACACTCCATCCTCCATCCTCCATCCTCCACCCTCCATCCTCCATCCTCCACCCTCCACCCTCCATCCTGCATCCTCCATCCTCCACCCTCCACCCTCCATCCTGCATCCTCCATCCTCCACCCTCCATCCTCCATCCTCCACCCTCCACCCTCCACCCTCCATCCTGCATCCTCCATCCTCCACCCTCCACCCTCCATCCTGCATCCTCCATCCTCCACCCTCTATCCTCCACCCTCCACCCTCCATCCTCCATCCTCCATCCTCCACCCTCCACCCTCCACCCTCCATCCTGCATCCTCCATCCTCCACCCTCCATCCATCCTCCATCCTCCACACTCCACCCTCCATCCTGCATCCTCCATCCTCCACCCTCCATCCATCCTCCATCCTCCATCCTCCACCCTCCATCCACCCTCCACCCTCCATCCACCCTCCATCCTCCACCTTTCTGCTGAGGTGGAGCAAACAGTGAGCTCTCCTCACATCGTTTCTTTACTTTCACATTTTGGCCTGAGTCAGTTGAACCAGCTCAGCAGGACGTGAAAAAACATCCTGTCACTTTAAATGTTTTTATGGACACAATAAATATGTCAGATGTTTGTCTGAATGTTTCCGTGAGCTGATTTAAGACATTTGAAATGTTTGAAAGTTATTAAAGCTGCATGATGTGTAAAAAATGAATAAATACTGTCAAACCATTAAAACACTGTAAAATATGCCATGCAGTATTATTAACAGGCTCTAATATAAAATACTTGATTCTGTAAGAATCCCCTGAAATAAAGGTTCAAATATTCTTCTTATATTACAGCAGATTGTTGGTTTCATGTCTAAGCTTGGTGTTTTAGATTTTACAGTAAAAGACTGTAAAATCTGGCATTTAGAGTTTTACTGTATTCTCACAGTCTCTGCTATAAAATACTTGATTCTGCATAAATCCCTTACATGCAGAATGAATGCAGCTTTCGGAGTGTCAGTGTTCTTCGTGTTTCCTGCTTCATGTGTTCTTTCTTTCTCTCCGGATCCCCGCGGGTCTGAATCCATCACGCTGCGCTCACATTTGGGCTGGCTGCAGCCTGGAGCCACACTGATGAAGTGACGTGAGCGCTTGACGATGCTAAATGGCAGCACTTGAAATAGCCCACCTGCCAGGCTGCTCACCCACTTACTGATGCGATCACGACCCGTCAGAGCTTCAGCTGCGCGGCGCACCGGACACATCTCCGCGCTTTTCTCCCTGCAGGCGCAGAAAGTGGAACGGCACGTTTCGTTTGTTTGTGCTCTTTGAACTCTGCAGTCACAGGAGGAGTGATGGAGACTGATCGACCTGCTAATGTCTCCTTTTTTGATTTCGTTGGAGGAGTTCAGCTCCTCCGGGGAGAGGACACCCGGACCGCCATGCCCGTCATCCTGATCGGGGTCTGCGTGTCCGGGGCTGTGGGGAATTTGCTCGTTTTGCTGATTTTCATCCGTGACTTCAGAAACGGGAAGGGCTCCGAGGTGAAGGCGCTCCTCGCCTCTCTGGCCTCCACGGACTTGGTCATCCTGCTGCTGTGCGCACCCGTGCGCGCCGTCACCTTCTACAGGCAGACCTGGACCCTGGGCAGCTTCGTGTGCAGCACCACGGACTGGTTCCAGCACTCGTGTGTGGTGGCAAAAACTTTAATCCTCGCTGTCACCACCAGAGCCAAGCACACTCTGGTCCCCAGCCCCGCCGCGG
>CM024799.1:470000-590000 GCA_014281875.1 Nibea albiflora | reverse complement strand
TCTGTATTTCTTTCATTGAGACGTACATGCTGTTTTTTTCTCCCCACTCATCCGTGATGGATGCTCGCTGCCGCCTCGGGCTCTGCTTTGTCTGTGTCCTCCTGCTGAAGACGTCCTGCCTGCGAGACATGAGAGCAGACCTGAATCAGCAGGACTCCCTGATGGACAGTTACAGCAGAGACCTGCTTCAGTGCTGCATGGATTATTAAATCAGGTCAATGATTTCATGAAACACAAAGTCTGATCATCACATGTCCTGTGAGCACTGCTTCCTCTGCTCCGTCATGTCACCTGCATCCTCCACCGCCTCCACCTCCACCACCACCACCACCTCCACCACCACCACCGCCTCCACCACCAGCACCGCCTCCACCACCTCCACCACCTCCACCACCACCTCCTCCACCGCCTCCACCACCGCCTCCACCACCACCACCTCCACCTCCACCGCCTCCACCACCACCACCGCCTCCACCACCACCACCACCACTGCATCCACCTCCACCACCTCCTGGGAAAATCCTCACGTCTTACATTTACAGTTCAAAACAAACAGAAGAAACAGTGAGACCAGGACGAGAGCGCCACCTACAGGCGTGTCTGAAGATAGCAGCACTCATCGAACACATGAAAGATCATCAGTGAAATGACCGGCACCTTCTACGAGCTCCTCCAATCTGTGCTTAAACTCACCTGTAGGAGTTCACAGGTGCTGCCACACTCACAGAAAGGTTTGCATTGTGGGTCATGAAGCCGACCTGCAGTCCAGCGTGGTGGAGGTTCACTGATGTTCTGTGGCTGATGACAGATGTTTCTGTTCAACTCTTTCATTCATTTCAAAACCAGGTGACACACGAGCAGGTGAAGTAAGTCTGACATGTGCAGACAGTCAGAGTCATTCAGAGAGTCACATGACCGAGCCTCAGCTTCACCTGTAGCAGACTCTACCTGTGGAAGGTGTGGGTTTAACTTCAGGTGACGCATTACCATGAATAATGTGATCAGATACGACCGGACACGTGATCAGCAGGATGAACTCAGATTATCTGATAATCTGCCATCTTTAATCTGCTGATCTGAAATATGACCAGCCTGCCTGATGACATCATCTTACCCACAATCCTCCAGTCACCACCGACCCGGTCACGCATTATTACTGATCTGTAATCAGTAATACTGATTGATAATGAATACAGATACTAACAGCTGGAGAGCGGCTCTGTGGCGCCACCTTGTGGTGTGACATGAGGATGACATAAGGTGTGTGTCACAGGTAACTTAGCATCAGTTCATGAAGCCCGTCTGCTGCTCAGGTAGCGGATGTAGCTGCCGCCAGGTGGCGCTAAACTCCTCCAGTTTGTTCACGTGACATAAAGTCAGAACAAACGTCCAACAATGATGACGTGACCGCAGCAGGACGAAGCGCGTGCTCAAGTAAATAAACAAATACATAAATCCCAGCTGATCGTTACAGCTGATCGTTACAGCTGATCGTTACAGCTGATCGTTACTGATTAACCTGAATCACATCATCAATAACAACAATTCAACTTTAATAATGTTTTAAACTCTGATGTAATCTTCAAAATGAGGAAGCGACATAAGTTAAACTGACTATTAGAGTAAAAGTACTCCGTTACTCTCTCCGTGCTGTGCTGTGTTCAGGTTCAGGTGCAGGATCAGGGTCCAGGATCAGGTGCAGGATCAGGTTCAGGTGCAGGATCAGGTGCAGGATCAGGTCCAGGATCAGGTGCAGGATCAGGGTCCAGGATCAGGGTCCAGGATCAGGTCCAGGATCAGGTCCAGGATCAGGTGCAGGATCAGGTCCAGGATCAGGGTGCAGGATCAGGGTGCAGGATCAGGTCCAGGATCAGGTCCAGGATCAGGGTCCAGGATCAGGTCCAGGATCAGGTCCAGGATCAGGTGCAGGATCAGGTCCAGGATCAGGGTGCAGGATCAGGTCCAGGATCAGGGTCCAGGATCAGGTGCAGGATCAGGTCCAGGATCAGGTCCAGGATCAGGTGCAGGATCAGGTCCAGGATCAGGTGCAGGATCAGGTGCAGGATCAGGGTCCAGGATCAGGTCCAGGATCAGGTCCAGGATCAGGGTCCAGGATCAGGTCCAGGATCAGGTGCCGGATCAGACCTCAGTCAGTCAGCTCATCAGCGCGCCGCATGTCACAGACAGTGTCAACATGCACGCCCCGCCTCCTTCACTGCACGAGATGCTCCCATTGGCGCGCTGTTTGATTGACGGGCGCTGCGGTCCAATAGGAACAGAGAACAGGCTGACAGGGCAGCTGCGCAGATGTGAGGAGCCGTCAGACTGACGGAGGAAGGAGAGCTGAGCGGAGCGCGTGGACACAGAGACACGACCTGCGGACACTCCTGATCACGAAAGGTGAGACTCACCTGAGCGACGTTACCGTAAATACTCTGTAAACTCACCGTAAACTCTCAGGACGACCGTTTGATCCGGTGACAGCGCGCGGAGTCACGGAGAGGCTCCGGCACGAGCTGCTTTCACTTTAAAGTCTGCTGAGTTATTAGTTATTACTTTTTTATTATTAAGAGTTATTACTAACATTTAAATCATGTAACAGGTGTGTGTGTGTGTGTGTGTGTGTGTGTAGCTCATTTACATAAACACACACCCTGTTTCAGGTTAGAACCGGTTTGATGAGACATTTCCTGTCAAAGTGCTTTTTTAATTTGACTTCATGTCAGCTCGATTTGTCCCCTGTGAGCCTCCGTACACACATGAACACACACTCTGACACGAACACACACTCTGACATGAACACACACTCTGACACGAACACACACTCTGACATGAACACACACTCTGACACGAACACACACTCTGACATGAACACACACTCTGACATGAACACACACTCTGACATGAACACACACTCTGACATGAACACACACTCTGACATGAACACACACTCTGACATGAACACACACTTCTTCGTGGAGCGTGACAGACTCCTGAAGGAAAGCACCGAGTGTTTAGAGGTCATACATTTGGCTCAGGTCTGCATACTTTGTCCTTGTCCCACACACACACACACACACACACACACACACACACACACTCACACACACACACACACACACCTTCCTTGTCTTGTTAATCTGCAGTCTCTCATCACTTTACACTCATTCATTCGTGCATGCTTGAAAAATAATCCGTGCACACGTTGCAGATTCCTGTGAAGGCCGAGCGAGCAGGAGAGAAGGCAGCGTACCTGTCTACCTGCTCAGGTACAGCTCGGCCAATCACAGCGAGGGAGGAAGACTTTGCTCTCTGCTCGCGCTGCTGTCTCACGTTTACACTAAACTTTAACGTGCTCGGCTTGACGTGACCTGTGACAGGACAGCAGATTATTCCAGCCGAGTGTTTAGGTGCAAACACAGTGAGGGATTTAAGGCTCATCCAGTGTGTGTGTGTGTGTGTGTGTGTGTGTGTGTGTGTGTGTGTGTCCACACACTCATAAAGTTCAGATATCAAACTGCTGTCAGGTGATTAATCAGTGACTAGTCTTACTGCACAGCTGTAACCTTGAATGTTCCGAGCGTTCTCCTGATGAAGAACAGAGTCTGTCTGATGTCAGGCTGATCTTCACTTTCACTTTCACTTTCAGTGAGTGAGAATTCCCCGGTCGTCCGTGGTTTCTGTCACATCTCACACACAGTGAAAGGAAAGTGATCCTGGCAGCCATGTTAACCCTTTGTAACGTGACAGCGTGCCGCCCCGACATCAGGACGAAACGCCACATTTCACTGACTCACTTCCTGCTTTTCACAGATGTCGTATGCCAGAGACAAACTGTACAAAGGGTACCTGCTGAAGAAGATGCCGGCCATCGTGTCGACGGTGAAAACCAGAGAAATAGTTCCTCACCTGTCCTGCCTGACTGATCACGACAGGGTAAGACCGAAGGACTGAGCGTCTGGGATGTTTGCTGCTCCTCAGAGCAGTCTTCCTTTTTCACTTTGATAAAATCTACTTTTAGGAAAACATCGAGGCCAAGCGCGACACGTGTGGGAACTACGACAGCATGGTTCTTCTTCTGGACTGTCTGAAGAGGAGAGAAAACTGGCCGGAGCAGTTCATCGCAGCGCTCGAAGCGTGCGATCATCAAACGTTGGCAGATGAGATCAGAGCAGAGTACGCCGCTCTGAGAGGCACCAACAGTAAGTCAGCATGTTACAGTGAGACGATCAGCAGCACGCGCCTGATGAAGCTGCCTGCGCAGGCTGCGCTCGTCTTCGCTCATATTCGTTCTAATCAGAGCTGAATGGACACTTTGTTTGCTCTGTCCCAGATTCCAGCCCGAGCTGCCCTCCAACCACCGTCATCAGGGCACACGTCCATCCAGCTCCATCTGCCAGTCATCTGTCCATCCCGGAGAGTGCCGGGAACACTCCGGCCGCCCAGGCAGCTTCACCCCCTCCGGACATCGCGGCGCGGCCACAAGCCCCCCAACATCCCGAGGCCGAGGCGGCCGAGATTGAAGTGAAGCCTGCTCCGTCGACACCTCCTCCCTCCCCTGAAACACCACACAACCAGGCGGCTCAGAGGGAGATCGCTTCTCATCAGGAGCCGGTGGAAAACTCTGAATCAGACAACCAGGACGTCTCCGGAGAGAACGGTGTGAGCGCAGGAAGCGACGAGGCATCGCTCAGCTGTGTGGACACGCCTCACCCAGAGCCAGCGCAGAGTCCGCCTCCAGCTCAGGTGAACTCAGATGTGACGGACGGATCTTCTTTCCCCACGATGACCCCCGAGAAGCCTCCAGTCCAGGACACCAGCCCTGTAGAGGACCTCCAACCTGCTGCTGCCGTGCAGCCTGAGGAGACGTCTGAACCTGCGGTCACACAGGTGAGCACCTCAACACCTCAGTTAATGATTCAGGACGTGTGATGAATCCATGAGACGTGGACAGGACGTTAAGCTAACTGCTTCCTCTCTGTTTCTCCTGCAGGCTGCTGCCGTGGTTGCCGCCTCCCTCTTCGACGACGCTCTCTGTCTGAGCAAACCCGGTGAGCTCATTAGCGTTCAGCCCCAAAGTCACGGCACCATCTCTGCACGCAGCTCACCGGAGGAGCCCTACTCAGGTAACAGTGAGCGGCTGGAGATAAGCGAAGCTGCATCAGACGCTCCTGCATGCTCTGTTACCAGCTCCACCATCACCACCACCACCCTGGATACAACCTCCGCTCTGCCCTGCCAGGAGAACGGCATTCCTCTGAACCATAACGAGCCGGAGGAGAACCAATACGACTCACCTGGACAGAGTTTGGACATGCAGGAGGTGCGGATGAACGTGCTGCAGATATCCGAGGAGCCGTCTATCCTAAACTTGGATGGCCACAGCTCGGCAGCTCAGATCGTGAACGGTGAAGAAGCCCCCTCTGCACCGCCGGCACCACCCACCAACGCTGCCGGTACTGTATCGAGCATAAATACAGACGACCCGTCTGAGCCGGCACCGGGGCAGAAAACACGGCGGGATTCAGAGGACGCTTCCTCTCGCGCCCTGCCAGCCAATACAAAGTACATTCTGACGGCTGCAGGAGTGGGCGCCTGTGCTCTGCTGATGGCGTGGAAGTTTAAGAACTAAGGGGCTTTAAAACCTTTAAAGGGAGATCAGATTAGGCTTTAAGGCTGTGAGAGGATCTGACCTGCCTCACTGGAAGGCCTGAGGCAGCTGTTAATAATCACCTACAGTAATAACAGCTGACTCCAGACCTTTGATCGTGTCATTAATTACAAACCTGACGGACTCTCTTACCTTTCACTGATCGAGCACCAAGTCTACACTTCTGATTGTGGAGATCTCAGGTTAGCTGCAGGTGTGTCGTCTGTGAAGGCTCAGCGATGCCGTGTGTTAATAACAATAATGATGATGATGATAGACGTGTTTGTATGTTGTCTGAAGATCAGACTGATGATGCAGTGAGGATCAGTTTGTCTCTTCCTGTTGATTGTGCTGCAGATGATAGGCACCGTCTGTATTTACCTGTACATATATAAATATAAAGTATGATAAAGTATTTTAAAAATAGAGCTGAACATAATGAAATCAAACGCTGTAAATCTGACCTGACTGTTTTTAGATTATGCGTATATGTAAATGAGCTGTGCTCTGCAGGGGCCTGCTGCTCGTTACCTGTAAATGTTTGAGATGAGCTCTGTCACTGTGATCTTCTCCGACCACGTTTGAGCTGCTTTATAGATGAAATGTATGAAGTGTACATTGTAATCTCAGTTTAGTGAGTCTGAGCTCAGTTTTTATGCACTTCTGTCTCGCTATGCACAAAAATCACATCAATAAACCTGAAATTATAAATAAAACACTGACTGTCCGTCCACTCTGAGCCTGATCACAGAGACAGTCTCTGAGTATTATTTAGTTATTTATTACTCATGTCAGTGTGTGTGTGTGTGTGTGTGTGTGTGTGTGTGTGTGTGTGTGTGTGTGTGTGTGTGTGTGTGTGTGTGTGTGTGTGTGTGTGTGTGTGTGTTTGACTACATGACACACACACACACACACACTCACAGCAGCCTGGCCTTCAGGCTGACAGATACGCGCTCTGATTGGCTCAGACGTCCTTCAGTCACCTCCTGGCCCCGCCCACCTCCGTCATATAAAGGACGTCAGTAACGACACAGCTACTTAGCTAGCTAATTAGCTAGCTGCGGAGCCGGTTGGTGTCATTGACGTTCAGTGTTTTAACTCCTCACACACACACACACACGGTGTGTGTACGGTGTGTGTGCGGTGTGTGTGCGGTTATTCAGCCCGCTCAATGGCGTACAATGGCCACCAACGCGACGACGAAAGCACCGAAGACGAGACGCCCACGAAGCAGCCGCGGCCGGACGCGCCGGACGTGCCCAGCGATGAGGCATCCGCGTCCGCGGGAAGAGCTGCGTCCGCCCGGCCGACCTCCAACTCGACGCCGAGGCAGCGGATCGACTCGGTGAAGAAAACAAGGCCGCGTACGTGTTTAAACCGCCGCTTTGCGCGGGCTCGGTGTATTTACTGGAAGGGCATGTTTACAGACAGGAAGGCGTTCCCGCCAAACACAGCTGTACTTCTATTTAATATAAAGATGTAATATGTAACAGATGTGCCCAAACACTCCTCAGATTAAACCATAAGCTGCAGCTGTGTCATTACAGTGTAATATCTGCAACAAGATGGCGTGCTGGGTACACACTGTCCTCTGAGGATGGACTGTCTGTCATGTGTTCTGTCCCCGCAGCCTTCCCCTGGTTTGGGATGGACATCGGAGGCACTCTGGTGAAGCTGGTGTACTTCGAGCCCAAAGACATCACAGCGGAGGAGGAGCAGGAGGAGGTGGAGAACCTGAAGAGCATCCGGCGCTACCTGACCTCCAACACGGCCTACGGGAAGACGGGCATCAGGGACGTCCACCTGGAGCTGAAGGACCTGACGATGTGCGGCCGCACGGGGAACCTGCACTTCATCCGCTTCCCCACACACGACCTGCCGGCCTTCCTGCAGATGGGCCGTAACAAACACTTCTCCAGCCTGCACACCACGCTGTGTGCCACCGGAGGGGGCGCGTACAAGTTCGAGTCTGATTTCCGCACCGTAAGTCTGCCGTCCGTCTCCATCCGGCGGTCGTAACACGTTCATGCGATCACAGCAGGTCGGGTCAAGGTCGTCTGTGCTGAATGACACGTGAATGGATGAGTAACAAACATCCAATAAATGAGCAATAAACCCACGACACGCCGTAACTGGCCGAGTTCAGGCGGCGTCTGAGGTCAGCCAGCCCCGCCTGAGCCGTCCTCAGGCTCCTCGCTGCGTTCAGAGATGACCTGCAAAGGTGGAAGTCAGGACTGATTAAAGTCCGGTCTACATTTAAACAGTGCCGAGGTTCTGAGTTCTGGGTTCTGGGTTCTGGGTTCATGTGTAATAGGACGACCTGCACGTCTCGTGTACTCCTTCATTACGGGGTCGCGTTCAGGGTGCGACACAATAACACCGTGAGTCTCAAAGGTTCGGCGTCTGAAAGGAGCTGGTGATAAATTAAAGTTACGGCGTATCGTTTAAAAAACCGGAAACCACTGCGTCACTGGCCACGCCCCCTCAGTGATGTCATCCGTCTTCTCTCCCCTCTCAAAGATGGCCGACCTGCAGCTCCACAAGCTGGACGAGCTGGACTGTCTGATTCGGGGGGTGGTGCACATCAACTCGGTGGTGTCCGCCGGGCTCTCGGAGTGTTACTACTTTGAGAACCCGACCGACCCGGAGCGGTGCGTCCAGAGGCCGTACACACTGGAGAACCCGTACCCTCTGCTGCTCGTCAACATCGGGTCCGGGGTCAACTTCCTGGCCGTCTACTCCGAGAGCGAATACAAGCGCGTCTCAGGGACCAGGTAAGGACCGTGACTGAAGAATGTTCGTCTCCTCGTTCAGCCTGTTTCGTGTCCACGTGTTGCAGCCCTTCACTCGGTCTGTCAGGCAGCTCACGTCGTCTCTCTGTCTGTCTCTCTGTGTCTCTGTCTCCAGCCTCGGTGGTGGGACCTTCCTCGGCCTGTGCTGCCTGCTGACCGGCTGCTCGACCTTCGAGGAGGCCTTGGAAATGGCTTCTCGAGGGGAGAGCGCGCGAGTGGACAAGCTGGTTCGGGACATCTACGGAGGAGACTACGAGAGGTTCGGGCTGCCGGGATGGGCCGTAGCCTCGAGGTGAGGCGTGGCTGACACGCCTGTGTGTGTGTGTGTGAGGTGTGTGTGTGTGTGAGGCGTGGCTGACACACCTGTGTGTGATCAAACGTCATCCATGAACGCTCGACCTCTGACCTGTCTGCTCGTCTCGTTTGTAGTTTTGGGAACATGATGTTCAAAGAGAAGAGAGAGTCTGTGTCCAAAGAAGACCTGGCCAGGGCCACACTGGTCACCATCACTAACAACATCGGCTCCATCACCAAGCTGTGCGCTCTCAATGAGGTCAGTTCTGAGCTATAATGTTTTACTCCACCTGTCTGTCTGCTGACACCATGAAGCTTCCTTGGCGGAGTTTGAACTGATGTCCAGCAGACGTCCTCTCTGCGTTCAGCCTCTTTACGGTGCTGCCTTGTGGCGTCTTGATCAAGCAGCATTGTACAGGGCTATGAAGGCGGAGAGGAGGTAAGCTACGACGGCCTCCACCCGTCTGTCACAGACAATAACGAGATGTTTGTCTGTCCGCTCATGTCATGTTCATGTTCTTCACTCGTCCTGATCGTTTCTCTGTGTCACTAAGAACATCGAGCGAGTCGTGTTTGTGGGTAACTTCCTGCGGGTGAACACGCTCTCCATGAAGCAGCTGGCCTACGCCATGGACTACTGGACCAAAGGACAGCTCAAGGCTCTCTTCTTACGGCACGAGGTCAGTAACTCCTCCACCTCCTCCACCAGCAGAACAAAGTCTCAGTGAGCTCCGCGACTCCAACTTCTCGATCTCTTCTGTTTTTTTTAGGGTTACTTTGGAGCGGTTGGAGCTCTGTTGGGGCTTCTCCACCCCGCTGCGTCCTAATCTGTCTGAGCTGCATCCAAAGGAAGAACCCGTCGATCAGCTGACCGTTAGCACCGTTACAGTGGGACGTCCGCCCACCTCCAACCAGCCGCTTACTGTGACTCTGCATGGCAGCAGGTCCTGCTGTCAGAGCTGAGCTGGTTGGTGCTGCTGCGGTCAGCTGCAGACGTCTGCGTCCGTCCTGATCATCAGGTCTGAAACTTCTGGAGAAGGTTCAGCACAGACTGTCGACTGAGACTTCACGTGGTTAATCTGTCTGTTTATGGAGCAGGTGGACGGACAGGTGCTGCTTCTGCCTATATATGGTCACATTTCCTGTCACAGCAGACTCGAGGTCAGCGTTCGGTCGAGGTTTATTATGATGTAGAGAGAGAGAGAGCTCGGCCCTGCTGACGTGCCCTCGAGCACTGCGTCCTCCTGACGACGAATCAGACGAGCGGAAAGACGATGATGGTGGTGATGATGGTGACGATGATGATGATGATGATGGTGGTGATGATGGTGACGATGATGGTGACGATGATGGTGACGATGATGATGATGATGATGATGATGATGATGATTTGGGCATTTCTGTCTTTTTAATATGAACGCCGTCTGATGTGTGATCAGTCTCATTTTAATGTAATCTATTACTTCAGTAATCCGGCCATGATGGATTACAGGGACCAGACTCGATGGTTTTAAAGTGCCTGTCTGCTCTGATGTCACTTCCTGTCTTTTGTAACAGTGATTACAAATTAAATGAATCTTTGATATTTTTATTGTTGAGTCATTTAAAATGAGCTCAGTGTGTCGTCATCACACTGTTTATTAATTAATGAGTGGTCCTGTCATAATGACGTCATTAAACTGTTTATTATCTGAATGATTTAATTACTGCACTCACATTGTGTTTGACTGATCTTTAATTATGTCTTTAACTCAGGAAATCTTTGATTAGTTACATGATGTTATTAAATGTCACCGTGAGGTCACGTGATAATTAATCAGACACGTTCCTGCAGCTGACATTACCTCAAATAATAATAAAACAAAGGATAATAATTACATCTCGAGATAAAGACATCATTAATCTATGAAATCATGTCTACGCTGATGGAACACGTGACCTCTTTGGGCTTCCGTAGCGTCTTTCTGAGGCTCCAGTTTAACTACGGAAGCTCTAAGCGCTCATTTCCACATTTTATGTTCTCCTGATAAAAGTTCATCTGGACTCACCTGATGATTGTGAGCGCGTGAGCCGCTGCGCGAGGTGAGAAATGTAACGCGCTCTGATAATTACAGTTACAATAAAGAATACACATTTAAATAAAAACTGTGATTTCAATTAATAAACGCACGATGTGCTCATTTAAACTTGATGCAATTTTATATTAAAACATTTCCCAGTTTATGTGCAGCCTGCCTGTCTGCCTCTCAGCCTGTCTGTCTGCCTGTCTGCCTCTCAGCCTGTCTGTCTGCCTCTCAGCCTGCCTGTCTGCCTCTCAGCCTGCCTGTCTGTCTGTCTGTCTGCCTCTCATCCTGCCTGTCTGTCTGCCTTTCTGTCTGCCTCTCAGCCTGCCTGTCTGCCTCTCAGCCTGCCTGTCTGTCTGCCTCTCAGCCTGTCTGTCTGCCTCTCAGCCTGTCTGTCTGCCTGTCTGTCTTATGACTATGCGTATGATTATTCTTATTAATATTATTATTGTTGTTGTTATTATTATATTAATAATAATAATAATCATTATTATTATTATTATATTAATAATAATAATAATCATTATTATTATTATTATTAATATAATAATAATAATATAAAGGTGGGTGTGTCACGTGGTTCGGACTTAGAGGCGGTGTTTAAAAAGTTCGGGACTCCTTCAGGCCTCCGTACAGAGTTGGAGCATGTGTTGTAATATGTGTGTGTGTGTGTGTGTGTGTGTGTGTGTGTGTGTGTGTGTGTGTGTGTGTGTGTGTTTCCACCTTTTCTATTTTCCGGTTGTAAATCTTCTCTCCTGTCCGGACGGACATCCATGAAAGAGGCAGTGTGTCTTAAACCCAAACCCAGCCCACTGCAGCCCGCTCCTCCTCCTCCTGCTCCTCCTCCTCCTCCTCTTCATCGGGGCTGTACAGCTGGCAATTTACAGGCAATAACGCCGCACGCAGTAATTGGACCGTGTTTGATGGAGGACATGTGTTAGGACGAGTCCCGGGACGTCAATCTGCTTTTCGTGTCTTCGCTGGTTCCGTTCACGAAGCTCCGGACCAGCAGGAGCAGACCCGGTCCTCCTCTCCACTGGAACCGTTATAACCTCCACACACCGAGCCGAGGTAGGACCGACCGTGCAGAGCTGATCTGACTGCTGTGTTTTTACAGTGTAACACTGTACCACCTACCAACAGGTTACACTGTTAAAATGTTTTTACAGTGTAACACTCTGTACCATCAACCAACAGGTTACACTGTTAAAAATGTTTTTACAGTGTAACACTGTACCATGTAACCAACAGGTTACACTGTTAAAAATGTTTTTACAGTGTAACACTCTGTACCATGTAACCAACAGGTTACACTGTTAAAAATGTTTTTACAGTGTAACACTGTACCATGTAACCAACAGGTTACACTGTTAAAAATGTTTTTACAGTGTAACACTCTGTACCATCAACCAACAGGTTACACTGTTAAAAATGTTTTTACAGTGTAACTCTGTACCATGTAACCAACAGGTTACACTGTTAAAATGTTTTTACAGTGTAACACTCTGTACCATGTAACCAACAGGTTACACTGTTAAAAATGTTTTTACAGTGTAACACTGTACCATGTAACCAACAGGTTACACTGTTAAAAATGTTTTTACAGTGTAACACTCTGTACCATGTAACCAACAGGTTACACTGTTAAAAATGTTTTTACAGTGTAACTCTGTACCATGTAACCAACAGGTTACACTGTTAAAAATGTTTTTACAGTGTAACACTCTGTACCATGTAACCAACAGGTTACACTGTTAAAAATGTTTTTACAGTGTAACACTGTACCATCAACCAACAGGTTACACTGTTAAAAATGTTTTTACAGTGTAACACTGTACCATGTAACCAACAGGTTACACTGTTAAAAATGTTTTTACAGTGTAACACTCTGTACCATGTAACCAACAGGTTACACTGTTAAAAATGTTTTTACAGTGTAGTAGTAGTTCTGTCATCTTGAATATCTGGTGCCACTTCCTGTTGACCATCATGTACTCGTGTTTCATAGATCAGTTAGCATCAGTTAGCAGAACAACACTTCCTGTTCACTGATGTTCATCGCAGATTTTGGTTCAGATGCTCTGCAGCTGTTTTCCAGAAGCTGCCTGACTGTGACTCTGTGCATGCAGGAACATCACAGTGTCGTAATAATAACTTCTCAAAGGTCTCCTGGTGCATTCACTGTCTGCTGAGTCGGCCGGAGCTCGGATCTCAGTGAGGTGGAGAAAGTCAACAAACCCTAATTGCACTTTCTCTGGCTTCTAGGAAACGTTTGACCGCTGTGTGTTTCTATTTGCAGCAGCTGTGGTTTCCTTTCTTCTGCTCTGCTTCTATATCTAATAATTATCCCTCAGTGTGCATCTACAGTACATCCACTCTGTTTCATGTGGCCTGTTGACTGCTTCAGTATAAAGTTTCACAAAGCTCCTGTGAGGTCAACAACATGCTGCAGCTCGGCCGACTGAAGCACAACAAGGTGCAGATCTCTGGGAGTGATTATCAGGCTGTGTGTGTGTGTGTGTGTGTGTGTGTGTGTGTGTGTGTGTGTGTGTGTTGAGACGCTGTGGTATGAGCGGGGGTTGGTTTGAATTAAAGTTTGGCCTCTCTGTTTGAATACTTAGCAGACTGTGTCATGTGATGTGATGGAGGCTCCTACAGCCGAGCGGGGCTGGGAAGTGGAGCCGACACAGGAAGTGACAGTAAACTGCAGTTCCTCTAACGTCCACTTGAGGCTGGCTGCAGAAGTGAGTCAGTCTCCATAA
The DNA here is from genome assembly GCA_014281875.1 of Nibea albiflora. NCBI lineage: Eukaryota > Metazoa > Chordata > Actinopteri > Sciaenidae > Nibea > Nibea albiflora. The sequence goes on along the minus strand of CM024799.1, from coordinate 576,439 downwards.
GTCCCCATGTTCACATTATATTAAGGCTTGAAGTTATGCAGGTTGAAGAGTGCGGACGCTTTGATTGACAGGCGGGCGTCGGCATATCAGGAGTCAGGTGACAAAATCTGAGTTTCATCTTAGTTTGGTTCGACTAACTGACGAATCAATGAACAGAAAGATAATTACAAAGTACTGAAACCGGACCGACATGAAGATCAGATGGACGGTGGGAAGCGCTGATGATGTTTGATGTAACAATAGACAAGCTAGCCTTACTAGCTTAGCACAAACATCATTCTGAACAAAAAGCCCGGCAGTGAACTGATCTGTGCACAGACACTCCGTCTGCGCCTGCAGACACTCCGTCTGCGCCTGCAGACTGAAGCTCAGTGTGAACGTGTGTGTCCGTCCACACACTGTGAAACTGGACTCAGCCGGGCTCAGACATGTTTTGGAAAGGGCAGCCTAAGGTTGGTGTTTCTGTACAAACACATCACACTACTGTATTTGTGTCTCTGGAGGAACAACCCCCGCTCGCTCAAAGCTGAGAGGGAGTGGAGCTGTCAGGTTATCAATAGCAGGCCTATGTTAGTGCGCGGCGCCGACCCGAGCTGCACAGGAAGGTTTAAGAGAGCCGGGAAGAGGCGGCCTGTTGTATCCTGAAGTCTGAATGAACATTAACCTGAATCAGAAGTCAGCTGCTCGGTCTCATCATCAGAAAGCTTCGTGTGGCCGAGGCCGAGGCCTCCAAACGTTCGTGACGTCACAGTGCCCAGATGGTTTGAATCAAGCTGCTCGGTCTGTCTGCTTCATGTGCTGAGCTTCATGTGCTGCTGAGCTTCATGTGCTGAGCTTCATGTGCTGAGCTTCATGTGCTGAGCTTCATGTGCTGCTGAGCTTCATGTGCTGCTGAGCTTCATGTGCTGAGCTTCATGTGCTGCTGAGCTTCATGTGCTGAGCTTCATGTGCTGAGCTTCATGTGCTGAGCTTCATGTGCTGAGCTTCATGTGCTGAGCTTCATGTGCTGAGCTTCATGTGCTGAGCTTCATGTGCTGAGCTTCATGTGCTGCTGAGCTTCATGTGCTGAGCTTCATGTGCTGAGCTTCATGTGCTGCTGAGCTTCATGTGCTGAGCTTCATGTGCTGAGCTTCATGTGCTGCTGAGCTTCATGTGCTGAGCTTCATGTGCTGAGCTTCATGTGCTGAGCTCACTGCAGCTCCAGCTATTTATACAACACACCAGGCTGAAGCTGTACAGCCTGCAGCTCAATACACACATACAGGAGCACATTCCCTGAATATTTACTGTGACGCGCTCTGAGGGAGATCATTCACCTCAGAAAGTTTGGAGGTGACCAGAGAGAGTGAGCGACTGCAGGAGGACGTCCTCTGCTCTGATGTTAGCACAGGCTGCTACTGATGTTAGCACAGGCTGCTACTGATGTTAGCACAGGCTGCTACTGATGTTAGCACAGACTGCTACTGATGTTAGCACAGACTGCTACTGATGTTAGCACAGACTGCTACTGGTGTTAGCACAGACTGCTACTGGTGTTAGCACAGACTGCTACTGATGTTAGCACAGACTGCTACTGATGTTAGCACAGACTGCTACTGGTTGATCAAAGAGGCAGCAGAGTTTAACCCATGTCTGACAGTACGCAGAGCACAGAGTAACAGGAGCAGGAGGAGGAGGAGAAGGAGGTGCAGGCTCTTTAATTTAATTAAACCAGGCAAACAATCCAAAGGTCAAAAACCAGGAACACACAGGAGGAAACCTGCACACACACACCAACAATGTAGCTCTGCAGGAGGGGAACAGGCCTTAAATACACCAGGTGACGAGCGAATCAGGTACAGGTGTGGGTGATCAGGGGCGGGACAAACACAAGGCGGGAAAACTGGGAGGCTGGAGCGGGAGAGGAGGCCGCCAGCATCACCTTTACTCTGCACTCCAGACCCACAATGCATTTCTTCTTCTGACGGAGACGCTCACAGACTTCTGGAAACATTTAAAAACGTCATTTTGAGGAATGTTATATTAATAGTATAAAGTATGATAATAATAATAAGCACAAACAGATTTCCTGACATGTCTGCTGCATGTTCAGGTTGTTGTTTTCTCTCTGCTCAGACTCGTCAAACTTTATTATCAGTTCTTGTTTGTTTGTTTATTATAATTTTACATTTTTCTGACGTGTCCGTGGTTTTAATCTTCTGTCCACTCTTCTGTCTTCTGTCTTCAGAGATCATGGAGTCACGAGGCGGTCGACAGTTAGTGTTCAGCCTTCTGTTTGTCTCGTGGTTCACTTGCTGTTTGACCCAGACCACACCATCAAACGCAGCCACGCCGTCCCCGTCCCCGTCCCCGTCCCCGTCCCTGTCCCCGTCCCCTCAGCCGCAGACCGAGCGGCTGAAGGTCCGCCTGGCCGGATACCCGCGGAAACACAACGAGGGTCGGATAGAGCTTTTCCACAAGGGCGAGTGGGGAACGATCTGTGATGACGACTTCTCCATCAGTAACGCCAACGTGCTCTGCCGACAGCTGGGCTTCGTCTCAGCCACAGGATGGACACACAGCGCCAAATATGGCAAGGGCCAAGGTGAGCGTGGGCGGGGCTCAGTTCATAACGACAGGTGTAACAGTGTGGCACAGTTTACACAGTCTGAACGTCTCACCAAGTTCAAACAAATACTGTGACTGAAATGTGAAGGTGTGGTTCTGGTTCTGGTTCTGGTTCTGGTTCTTCTCCTGTCTGGATACAGTAACTGCTTCTCACACAGTGAATCTGAACACTTGATCCTTTCGTAACAACTTACTGATTGATTTTCTGTCATAAGTCCCCATATTCCAACTGTTAGACGCAACCAAGGTGTCACTTCCAGGCCTGGTTAGTGGTCTGCAGCCACACTGACCGTCTGCTGCCTCTCCAGGGAAGATCTGGCTGGACAACGTGCAGTGTAACGGAGGCGAGAAGAGCGTTGAAGTCTGCAAGTCTCGTGGCTGGGGCAACAGTGACTGCACTCACGACGAAGACGCCGGCGTCGTGTGCAAAGACGAGCGGATTCCTGGCTTCGTGGACTCCAACGTCATCGACGTAAGTCGACAAATTACATTTAAGAGGTTTGGTAATTTCACTGCTGTAAACACGATGCTGGGAGTTCGTTAAGAAGCTGTTACGACCATAAACGCTCGTGTTTACAGCCCTGCTGCTCCACAGTATAGACTGAGCCTGAACCATATGGAAGACATTGAACGCCTCGTGCCACCTGGAGCTGCCTCACACATGGAGCCCATTATCTCTGCTCTATACCATGTGTGAGAATGTGTGTGAGAATGTGTGTGTGTGTGTGTGTGTGTGTGTGTGTGTTTTCTCAGTAAACTGACACACCTTCAATAACAGAGCAGCATCAGTTTGTTTGACTGGGAAAACGTTTCTCCTGCAGACTTAGTTCACTGGCTCAGATTTGGACATTCCTCTGCTGTGTGTTCATCTAAACACACTTCTACATTGTAAATATGTTACGTAGTTAACTAGTTTCTCTTCTGTCTGTTTTTACGACCGACAGTTTGCACCGGGTGTTTTATTTTGAAAATCCACAGGCTTCTCTGCTGTTTGTGGCCGACGATCGGCGTCTTCACCGACTTTTAGATTAGCTGAGAGGCGAAACATGCAGGACTGCAACATGTCCAGAGTTTCTGGACGTATTCAAACCTGGACGTCCCCGCAGACTGTCTAAAACCTGGACGTAGTCTCTGTGACTGTCACAGACTGTCTAAAACCTGGACGTAGTCTCTGTGACGTCCCCGCAGACTGTCTAAAACCTGGACGTAGTCTCCGTGACGTCCCCGCAGACTGTCTAAAACCTGGACGTAGTCTCTGTGACGTCCCCGCAGACTGTCTAAAACCTGGACGTAGTCTCTGTGACGTCTCCGCAGACTGTCTAAAACCTGGACGTAGTCTCTGTGACGTCCCCGCAGACTGTCTAAAACCTGGACGTAGTCTCTGTGACTGTCACAGACTGTCTAAAACCTGGACGTAGTCTCTGTGACTGTCACAGACTGTCTAAAACCTGGACGTAGTCTCTGTGACGTCCCCGCAGACTGTCTAAAACCTGGACGTAGTCTCTGTGACTGTCACAGACTGTCTAAAACCTGGACGTAGTCTCTGTGACTGTCACAGACTGTCTAAAACCTGGACGTAGTCTCCGTGACGTCCCCGCAGACTGTCTAAAACCTGGACGTAGTCTCTGTGACGTCCCCGCAGACTGTCTAAAACCTGGACGTAGTCTCTGTGACGTCTCCGCAGACTGTCTAAAACCTGGACGTAGTCTCTGTGACTCACAGACTGTCTAAAACCTGGACGTAGTCTCTGTGACTGTCACAGACTGTCTAAAACCTGGACGTAGTCTCCGTGACGTCCCTGCAGACTGTCTAAAACCTGGACGTAGTCTCTGTGACTCACAGACTGTCTAAAACCTGGACGTAGTCTCTGTGACTGTCACAGACTGTCTAAAACCTGGACGTAGTCTCTGTGACTGTCACAGACTGTCTAAAACCTGGACGTAGTCTCTGTGACGTCCCCGCAGACTGTCTAAAACCTGGACGTAGTCTCTGTGACTCACAGACTGTCTAAAACCTGGACAGAGCTCTTCTCTCGTCCTCCAGTGGAATCACTGACAGTGTGTGTGTGTCCTCTCAGGTGGGAGTGATGGCTGGATGAATATGAAGTGTGTGTGTGTGTGTGTGTGTGTGTGTGTGTGTGTGTGTGTGTGTGTGTGTGTGTGTGTGTTCAGTAACCATCTCTGGATAAATAAAGATGGAAGCTGTTTCCAGCTGCTCGTCATTTTCCGTCGGTCCTCTTTGAAGCCGTCCCAGGTGAACGAGGTCAGACCGGGACTGGAGACAGACCGACTGGACGAGGCGTCTCTGTCTCAGAGAGGACGGTTCAGACAGGTCCAGATTCAGTCTGTGACTAACGCAGTGGAAGTGACTCACTGCTCAGCTGGTAATCAGAGATAGTCTGTCAGAGAATCAGAGCTGAAGGATTCACTGTCTGCTCCTCCTCTCCAGAGTCGCGCGTGTTCACATTCAGACTCATTTGAACCTGGATTTCTTCCAACAGGCTCAGGTGGATGAGAACAGGATCGAGGTGGTGCGACTGCGGCCCGTGGTGGCCATGGCCAGAAAGAAGATGCCGGTCACGGAGGGCGTGGTGGAGGTGAAGTACAAAGACGGCTGGGCGCAGATCTGCGACCTGGGATGGACGATCAAGAACACACGCGTGGTCTGCGGCATGCTGGGATTCCCACACGAGAAGAAGGTCAACAAGAACTTCTACAAGTAAGTGAAGCAGTCGACCTGAAAGCCGGTTCACCGTGCAGCTCACGTCTCCTGGCAGAGGACGACGGCTGCAGCTCGTCTCTGTGGCTGCGTGAGCTGAGATTTGACGAGGTCTCATTTTAGATGAAAGCACGTTTGTTTGATTCAGTGACGTGTCAAGAAGGTTCGATGTGTAGATCCGTGAAGACGTTTCACCGCTCGTCCAAGGAGCTCTGCAGGAAGCTGTCCTCGTAGACAGAGACGACTCTCTCTGTTTCCACTTGTAAAGCTGAGCTCAGATCAGACTTTTCATCAGAGTCCTCAGTCTTTAAGTCTTTAAACTGAAGACGTACGTGCAGACGGTTTGTTTGTGAGAACTCGACTTTCTCACTGACACACGAGCGATGTTTGCTGCGGCCTGTTTGACATTCCCGTGGTTTCCGTCTGTACAGAGCGGACGTGAACGGAGCTGCTGCTGTTTACTGGAAACTTTCTCCTCCATCAAAGCACTGAAACCTCCGATTGTCCTCCGTTCATTCCTTGTATCTGCCTGCAGGGCTGGAAGACAAACAGGAAACAAACTCATGATTCATGAATTGTTGAACAGGATCGGAGTCGTACTCAGACTTTAACATGAATCCACTCAGAATAAGAGTGGATGATCAGACACTGTCTGAAGCTCCACATACGCAGCGCTGAGCGCTGCCATGTTGGCCGACCTGCTTCTTCCTCCGCCCGTCTCCTCTCAGTCGTGGGTCGGCGGTGCAGGCTTCATTTCACAGCCACAGAGGTCTGAGCTGATGTTGTATCAGTTTGTGTCAGCTCAGCGTCTGATCACGGCTTCCTGCATCGTCCCCACGCCGCACTCAGGAGTCGATGACCGCTCAGGTCTCACGTCCAGCCTGCTGAGTGAACTCTCTTCAGATGATCCAGAGCGTGGCGTGTGCTGGGTTCATGCATGGACTGCACCGTGCCGGCCGTGCCGGGCTGTCTGTCCTTCCAGCGTGACTGCACACATTCCTGGCTGGCCTCCAGCTTGGTCCTCTGCAGATGCTTCACAGTAGTACGAGGGGAAACGTGTGTTTTCTCTCAGGCCTGTGTGAACCCGACAGCGTCCGGAGGTTTGTTGGTCACATAATACACAGACAACAATGACGGGAGTGAACCAGCCTGAGCAGATCTGATCTGTCAGTCATCGTCCTCAGATTTGAACGTCGCTGTGGCTAAATGAGTTCACCTGTCCTGCAGGACGAGCACTGGACTGATAGGTGGTGAGATCTTCTGATCATCTGAAGAGGTTTCACTCAGGAGGACGGCGTCATCGATCAGACTCCTGAGTTTCTCTGCCCTGTTAGAGGCGAGACAGAAGGAGTCAGTGTCGTGGAGGTGGATTGGCTGGGAGGAGGTTCAGCTGAAGGTGGTGTTCCTTCATCCAGGTGGAGATATCTGAGAGACGTTCAGAGCCACCGACAGATAGAGCGGAGTGTCGTCTGCATAGCAGAGATACGAGGAGACACACAGGTGGTGTAATCAGCAGACAGGTAGAGTAATCAGCAGACAGGTGGAGTAATCAGCAGACAGGTGGAGTAATCAGCAGACAGGTGGTGTAAACAGCAGACAGGTGGAGTAAACAGCAGACAGGTGGAGTAATCAGCAGACAGGTGGTGTAAACAGCAGACAGGTGGAGTAAACAGCAGACAGGTGGAGTAATCAGCAGACAGGTGGAGTAATCAGCAGACAGGTGGAGTAAACAGCAGACAGGTGGAGTAATCAGCAGACAGGTGGAGTAAACAGCAGACAGGTGGAGTAATCAGAGTAATCAGCAGACAGGTGGAGTAAACAGCAGACAGGTGGAGTAAACAGCAGACAGGTGGAGTAATCAGCAGGCAGGTGGAGTAAACAGCAGACAGGTGGTGTAATCAGCAGACAGGTGGAGTAATCAGCAGACAGGTGGAGTAATCAGCAGGCAGGTGGAGTAATCAGCAGACAGGTGGAGTAAACAGCAGACAGGTGGAGTAATCAGAGTAATCAGCAGACAGGTGGAGTAATCAGCAGACAGGTGGAGTAAACAGCAGACAGGTGGAGTAATCAGAGTAATCAGCAGACAGGTGGAGTAATCAGCAGACAGGTGGAGTAAACAGCAGACAGGTGGAGTAATCAGCAGACAGGTGGAGTAAACAGCAGACAGGTGGAGTAAACAGCAGACAGGTGGAGTAATCAGCAGACAGGTGTGTCTGAATCAACCATCAGTTGAAATATTTCAGGGGAACATTAAAGTTCAGTCGTTTATTATCTAACTGTTTAATTAATAACTAGTGTTGCTATGACGACAAGCATCGTCAGTGGCTACACCTGGATGGTGTCACCAGCTGGTGAAGCGGTGCTCAGGTGTTGGAGCTCGGTACTGCTGACTGTGACTGGTTGGAGTAATGACAGTAATGACCTGAAGTCTGAGCAGTTTCACACCAGAGACCTGAGTGTGTGTGTGTGTGTGTGTGTGTGTGTGTGTGTGTGTGTGTGTGTGTGTGCAGCCCAGAGACTCTGTGTGTGTGTGTGTGTGTGTGTGTGTGTGTGTGTGTGTGTGCAGCCCAGAGACTCTGTGTGTGTGTGTGTGTGTGTGTGTGTGTGTGCAGCCCAGAGACTGTGTGTGTGTGTGTGTGTGTGTGTGTGTGTGTGTGTGTGTGTGTGTGTGTGTGTGTGCCGTCTCTCTCCTGTGTGTGATGTGATTTGGCTGTCTCACTGTTGCAGACGTCTGAAAAAGCGAGCGGCCGTGAAGGTGTCCAGGTCAAAGGTTAATGTTTCAGCCGGTGGAAGGTACACAGTCAGGGAAACCCACCGTCCTGCTCCGCCTGCAGCTGTAGCTCTGACGTGGGTTTCCTGGTGGAGTAGACATTAACCACGTAGCTCCTGTAGTCTGTCTGATGTGCAGCATGTCGTCTCGTCTCCGCTGACTGACACAGATTGTAAAACTGACAGTAACACACAGAGTTCGTTTGGAGATGACGGACAGATGTTTTCGATCTGTGTCGTGTCCGTGACGGGGCGGGCCTCGGTTTTCATCATGACACGCTCCATGGAGGCCTCACTAACATCTGAGCTCAGGTTCTTCAACGACAAAAGTCACGTTAAGATCCGTGTCCGCGAGAACCTGCAGACAATCCTCAGCGCTTGTTTTAGTCGAGGGGGCGGAGGGGCGGAGGGGCGGGTGGAGTTTGCCACGTTGAGCGATGAGAGAGGAAGTCAGTCCATCCAAAAACAATGAATACACACACACGGTGAAGCTAACCAGATGAAGGATGGAGCTGACTGTCACTGTCAGCAAAACCCAAACCAGCATGTTTGAAGGACAGTTTGATCAAATATTCCACAGTTTAAAGTTAATTCCCAGAATTCCCACAGAGTTCCTGATTTGGAATCTTTCCCAAATTCACCAGCTAAACTTCCCATAGAAACTTTCTGGAAATTTACTGGAAACATTCTGCCCCTTTGCAAACCTCCTGAAGGAGCTGTCATAAGGACAGAAAGACTGTGACGTTTCTTTCCTCAGCAGCAAAACAAACATGAAGTCTGAGTCCGTGGACAGGAAGTGTGAAGACCTCCAGAGGAAGACAGGGTGGCACGACACAGACACTCGTCTGTCTCTGTGCCGTGTCCTCTCCTGCCTCCCTCCAGGTCCAGGTGTGATTAGATAACTGGATGCAGGTGTGCTGATCACCTCTCACCTGCAGCTGATGCAGCACGCTCCCTCCACAGACCTTCACTGCAGCCTCTGGTATTCTCTGAGATCCGCATTCAGCGGTTCGTCTGGACAAAAGAGGCTTCAGTAGTTTAATGCATAAACTCCTGAGACTGCGTTTGGAGGACTCTGCAGATTCTGACGGACTCGAGTCTGAAGTTACAAACACAGAAACTTTCATACCTGACAGAAGTTAGAGAGCCCGCCCGCCTGCCTCCATCACTTCAGTGTCATACATAAAATCAACCAATGTGCTAACTGCAGGTTCACATTGTGCAGTCGCAGTAGTTTGTACTAACAGACATGTCATACACTGCTGTCAAAAGTATGTGGACACAAACTGTACACAGTCATATTTCATCCGTCCCAAGAGGTGTCCACATACTTTTGTCAGAATAACTGAATGTCACATTTAATGTGTAAAGGACGTGTCACTTTCAGCTCGTACCACGTCACGCGTGGACGAGTGTGTTTAACAGGCGCGCTGCAGGAGACACGTCCTTTGAACCGCAGTAACTACAGTAACTACAGTAACTACAGTAACTACAGTAACTACAGTAACTGCAGTAACTACAGTAACTGCACTAACTACAGTAACTACAGTAACTACAGTAACCGCACTAACTGCAGTAACTACAGTAACTGCAGTAACTACAGTAACCGCACTAACTGCAGTAACTACAGTAACTACAGTAACTACAGTAACTGCAGTAACTACAGTAACCGCACTAACTACAGTAACTACAGTAACTGCACTAACTGCAGTAACTACAGTAACCGCAGTAACCGCAGTAACCGCAGTAACTACAGTAACTACAGTAACTGCAGTAACTACAGTAACTGCAGTAACTACAGTAACTGCACTAACCACAGTAACTACAGTAACTACAGTAACCGCACTAACTGCAGTAACTACAGTAACTGCAGTAACTACAGTAACTGCACTAACTACAGTAACTACAGTAACTACAGTACTACAGTAACTACAGTTACTGTGCATCATGTGTCAGCTCGTGTTCTCCTAACTGTGCAGTCTAACCCGTGTTTACCTTGCAGGCCGACATCCAAAGCTAAAGCTAACCCTCAGTCTAAACAGAGCAGCGCTGGCAGAAGGTAACGTGAGGTCGACAGTCCAGTGTGTGAATTCAAGCTGTCTGTAAAGAGCCACACACACACGCTGCTTCCACGACGTTCAGTAAAAAGCTGCAGTTTAAATATTTAATGAAAGCACTGATGGAAACACTGTGTATGCAAATTATCTCAGAGGTTCACATGTTAAATAATGAGACTTCATTTCTGTATGCTAAATATGAAGCTGCAGCCAGTTAGCTTAGCTTAGCATAAAGACTGCAAACAAGGAATACAGTTAGCCTTCCAGTACATACTGTTGAACTTTAGAGTGTTTTTGTGGCCCGTGTTCGTCTGTATCTAAAGCTCGTGACCATCGGTGCGGGCTGGAAGACGGACTGGAACATCCGGAGCTTTGAGCTCACTCTGAACCCACCAGTCCAGTTCTGCACCAACCCACCGCTCCATCTCACGCTCCATTTTCCCGTCACACGTGAACAAGACCCCGAGATACATGAACTCTCTAAATCCACCGTTTACCAGCTGAGAATCATGAACTTGGAGCTGCTGAAGGTCGCACTGCGATGACGCTAACAGAAGCCTAACAGATCACCCCGGCTGCACCTTGAGATCCCGTCCATGAACATCGTGGACATTGTGGACATCATGGACATTGTGGACATCGTGGACGAGGGGCGACCTCGTTGAGTCCAACATGTTTGTCTTGCTTTGGTTGTCCGTAGCAACGACCTCTGCACCCCGTGCTCCCTCAGTGCCCCCTGCAGGACAGACAGGGTCGTAGCTGCAGTTAGACATTTTCTTTAAACTTTCCCCGTTTCCAGTCTTTATGCTAAGCTAAGCTAAGCAGCTACTGGCTCCAGGTACATGTTTACCACACAGGCGAGAGTGAGAGAGTGATCAGACAATGTGTGTAATGCTTTACTGTTTATTTCATCTTCATTACTTTAATGATCTGCTGTGATTAAACTTATTTCAGTAATTGTCTGTTCTTCCACCTAATCAGGGTTTATTTGCATATTCAAAGCAGACGGCGTGCAAACATGTTGATTCTCCGCCTGTCTCTGCTCCCTGCAGGTTATATTTGGAGCGTCAGAAGAACTTCTACCACCTCCACTCTGTGGCGTGTACGGGCACAGAGGTCCACCTGGCAGCCTGCACGCTCGAGTACAGCAAACCCAACGCCACGTCCACCTGCGTGGGCGGCACGGCGGCCGTGGTCAGCTGCATGCCGGGCCCGATGTTCATGCAGAGCAGCGGCTCCAAGAAGAAGCTTAAAATATCGGTACAGTAGACTTTGACCTCAGAGAGAGGCTGGAGTCGGACAAACGTGCCGAAGGTTCACGTGTTACTCATGAGTCTGTTTGTCACCCAGAACAACGTGAGGCTGAAGGGAGGCGCCAGGCTGGGCGAGGGTCGGGTGGAGGTGCTCAAAGATAACGAGTGGGGGACGGTGTGCGACGACCGCTGGAACCTCCAGTCGGCCAGCGTCGTCTGCAGGGAGCTCGGCTACGGCAGCGCCAAGGAGGCGCTGACGGGAGCACGCATGGGACAAGGTGAGGAGTCAAAGGAGGAGCTGTGGTAGATCTCCTTCTTACATGAAGGAGTGTGTGATGTGTTTGTAACCGTCTCCAGACTAGACTGGACTTCAGTCTGTCTGCAGCTCGTCTGGTGGTCAGAACGGATGAATGGATGACGTGTGTGTGTGTGTGTGTGTGTGTGTGTGTGTGTGTGTGTGTGTGTGTGTGTGTGTGTGTGCGCCTCCTCAGGCTGCAGAGTGAGTGTTGATCACCTGCCTCAGGTGTGCTTCTGAGTTTCAGCTTCTGTTCCCACAAAAAAACTGGAGATATGAAGCAATAGAAACATGATGGCAGATCACTGAGCAGCGGACTGCGTGCGTTCATCTTCTGGGACATTAATCTGGTCTAATTATCAGGTGTGTTTTAACTAGAGGGGCAACAATGAGATGAAAACTTTTCTCTCCTCGTCTTCTGACTGATTTCTGCTGAGTTTTACCTTCAGTCTGAGGTCGGGGTCGCTGCAGGTAGCATGGTGGACCTTACAGAGGTCACACAGGTGAGTGACACATCAACACCTGCTGTGTCTACAGCACAGTCTCAAGGGCCTGGAGGAGATTCCAGGAGACAGTTACTCTAGCTGATGTGGAGCATGTGGAGGCCGTGCAGACTGCAGAGCTGCATCATGATTGGATGACTGAACCTGATAAACTCTTCCCAGTCCTGGTTACCTCTGGAGACATTTCATACCTCCACCATCCATCACATACACAAGCTTAATGTATCATTAAGATTAAATTAAAAGCTGCATCTTCATGGAGGTGAGTGTAGATTTCCACCACAGAAGAAGAAACAAAGAAGTCTTTGAAGGAACCCGGGCAGGAAGTCGGCTGGAGGAGGCTGGTCAGCAGCAGCAGCGTACCTGCTCTGTGCTCAGACCGATGTCAGACCACCGGCTGGCACAGCCGCTCCAGGAAACATTCCTAGACGTCACCAAAGTCGGAAACGTCTCGGCTGAAGGAATCTCGTGATGCGATCAGCTCATGGTGCCGTGACTCCGAGTTTAAAGGAACACGAGCGTGGACCGATGGGAACGTTCAACACGAGAGGCAGAAACATCTGAAACAGCAGCAGACCTGCTCACCGATGAGATATAATGAAGTTACAGACTGATTATTCCTTCAACATGACGATTAATGAGTCTAATGTTAATGAGTCTAATGTTAATGAGTCTAATGTTAATGAGTCTAATGTTAGTGTGTTAATGAGTCTAATGTTAGTGTGTTAATGAGTCTAATGTTAGTGTGTTAATGAGTCTAATGTTAGTGTGTTAATGAGTCTAATGTTAGTGTGTTAATGTGTTAATGAGTCTAATGTTAGTGTGTTAGTGTGTTAATGAGTCTAATGTTAGTGTTAATGAGTCTAATGTTAGTGTGTTAATGAGTCTAATGTTAGTGTGTTAATGAGTCTAATGTTAATGTGTTAATGAGTCTAATGTTAATGAGTCTAATGTTAGTGTGTTAATGAGTCTAATGTTAGTGTGTTAATGAGTCTAATGTTAGTGTGTTAATGAGTCTAATGTTAGTGTGTTAATGAGTCTAATGTTAGTGTGTTAATGTGTTAATGAGTCTAATGTTAGTGTGTTAATGAGTCTAATGTTAGTGTGTTAATGTGTTAATGAGTCTAATGTTAGTGTGTTAATGTGTTAATGAGTCTAATGTTAGTGTGTTAATGTGTTAATGAGTCTAATGTTAGTGTGTTAGTGTGTTAATGAGTCTAATGTTAGTGTTAATGAGTCTAATGTTAGTGTTAATGAGTCTAATGTTAGTGTGTTAATGAGTCTAATGTTAGTGTGTTAATGAGTCTAATGTTAGTGTGTTAATGAGTCTAATGTTAGTGTGTTAATGTGTTAATGAGTCTAATGTGAAACAATTTGAATTCCTTTAAAATGCTGCATGAATGAAACTTCAGATAAATCCTGATTATTTTAATCTATCAACCACAAAACGAGTCTGCGAGCCACCACAGCTTCATTTGTAACCTTCACTGTCTGTCTCTCTGCCTGTCTGTCTCTCTGTCTGTCTGCCTGTCTGTCTGTCTGTCTCTCTGCCCGTCTGTCTCTCTGCCCGTCTGTCTCTCTGCCCGTCTGTCTCTCTGCCTGTCTGTCTCTCTGTCTGTCTCTCTGCCCGTCTGTCTCTCTGCCCGTCTGTCTCTCTGCCTGTCTGTCTCTCTGCCCGTCTGTCTGTCCAGGTATGGGTCCTATCTACATGAATGAGGTCAGGTGTGTTGGCGTGGAGAAGTCCATCTGGAGCTGTCCCTTTAAGAACATCACGTCAGAGGACTGTCAGCACATGGAGGACGCCGCCGTCCGCTGTAACGTGGCGTACATGGGCCTGGAGAACTCGGTCAGAGCTGAACCTCCTCAAACATCAGTCATTATTTAAAGTGTTATAGTTACTGCATCAGTCAGGCCAGGAAATGATGAACGTAGCACAGGAACTTGAGATGTTTTCTGTTATCGTGCTTCCTGCTGGAAGTCTGTCTGACCTCCACACAGAGTCCGTCAGTCACTGCTGTCACCAAACTGTGAAAATCATTTGACATTTTGTCTTTTCTCACTAAACTAAACTCTTCATCATCACTGCTCATGGAGCTGCTCTGTCCCACGTCAGCCTCAGATCTCTGACGGTTCCTGAGCGTCCTCACACAGACAGATGTTTCCTCCTCCAGTGAGACGCCTGGCTCTGCCACCCGGACGCTCAGGACAGTCCAAACTTTTCTGTCTGTTGGTGGAACGTCCTACCAGTTCCTACAGATCAGGTCTCTACCTTCACAGACCTGCTGAAGACCTCCAGCTCTGCGTCACTCTGAATGAGAAATGTCAAAGATAGTTTGAGTTTTGTGACAGCAGTGATCTCCTTCTGGTCTCTGCTGGTGCAGTTTGTATCTCTGCAGATCGAACTCGGACCAGGCGGGATAAAAACTTGAACTTTATGATGTTTAATGTTTTTATCCAGCCGGCTGCTGGCTGTTTCTACCCTCTGCTCTGTCTCTAACCCGCTCGGCCCCACACAGATCCGGATCACGGGAGGACGGACCCGTTACGAGGGCCGTGTGGAGGTGCTGAGCACGGACTCTAACGGGACCCAGAGCTGGGGCCTGATCTGTGGAGAGACCTGGACCACCAAGGAGGCCATGGTGGCCTGCAGGCAGCTGGGCTTGGGCTACGCTAACCAGGGCGTGCAAGTAGGTTATTAACACCACCCGAAGCAGAGCGGAGCTGCCTCCACCCGCTTTGACATACTATAACATACTGTCACCAACACAGGTCATGCATGCTCAAACATGTGGAGCATACTAATGCTGGTAACACGCTCAGTTATGCACTTGAACATGCATGTTAGTGTCTGACAGTACGTTATAAGTTCCATGTGGAGACGTGGCTCAGTTTCCAAACAGACTCACATGAAGTTTCTAATCAAAGCGCTGAAGCCAAGCGGTGACTCATCTGGAAAGCACGCTGCAGTCTAACCAAAGCAGCAGTCCGGCTCCGCTGCTGCTCTGTGCGCGAGCGACGTTAGCTCAGACAGCTCAGGGACAGGACAGGAAGTGTGTCCCTTCACTGACTCCCAGCAGGTAATCTCTGCAGATCCGGATAGTGGGCGGTCGGAGCAGTTATGAGGGCCGGGTGGAGGTTCAGGTCGGCTCCAAGTGGGGCACAGTGTGCAGCTCAGGCTGGACCACAAGGGAGGCCATGGTGGTTTGCAGGCAGCTAGGCCTGGGCTACTCCATGCATGCCATCAATGTAAGTCAGAGCAAAGATTCAATGAATCATTTAAAGTGTCAAGACGAGCAAAACAACAAAAACAACAACAAGATTAGTGATTAAGATTAATGCGGCTCCAGACGGCGGTCAGTGTGATCTGTGTGCGTCCACAGAGTCGCCATTCTGTGTCTCTACGGTAGCCCAGAAAGGACAAACTAAACAGTCACGCCACAGTTTTACCTTCATGCTAGGACAGAGGGGGGCTGCAGTCGTCTTCTAAATCCTCACACTGGAGCTTTAAATCAAAATACTTTAAAATCTTTTTTTCCCTGCAGAGACTTTTAATTAATCCGTCTGTTTAAATAAATAATTCAGAGAAACTTTAGATTCTTTTTAGAAACTATGAATTATTGAATTATTTGCTTGTTTCAGTCGATCAGTATAAAGTTTTCTTTCCTGCAGAGCAAAATAAAATGTTTCAGCGATCTTAAAGAGTCTTAAAGACTCTTAAAGACTAGTTTTCTTTGACCCCAGCTGTCTGCTGCAGCCCTGAAGCTCGGCTGTGTCGAAGCTGTAAACTGGGAGGTAATTATACTGACACTTAAAATTATAACGTCGGGGTTTGGTGTCATTTCCCCGAATCAAAGAGAAACCCATTTTCTGCAGCCGCAGAACAAAACACAGACAGTTAGAGGGCGAGGCTGAGCCTGAAGTCAAGTAAATACACAGTTATGCAGTTAGCCGAGTGAAAGTGGCAACATGACACCTGAACGCATCACGGCACGATGACATGAGGGAGCACTGATGGATTTTAAACTCTTTTTTTGCACTGAGAAACACTTAGAGTAAGTCATCGCACCGTGTCCTCAGCGAGAAGCCAGAAATGAGTCATGCACATCTGTTTCTCTGCAGATCACTTCCTGATCGATGCCTGTGTCTGTTTGCTCTCTCTGAACCTTCAATTTAAGGAAACCTGGTACTGGGACAGCAGCAACGTGACGGAGATGATAATGAGCGGCGTGAAGTGCACGGGGAACGAGATGTCTCTGAGTCACTGCCAGCATCACAAAACTGTCAGCTGCCAGAAGTCTGCAGCAAAGTTTGCAGCGGGAGTCATCTGCTCAGACAGTGAGTGACGCGCAGAGACACACGTCAACGTGTTCATGAGGAGTCTGTAACTCAGTCTGATCCTGCTGTCCGTCCCCAGCGGCCTCTGACCTCGTCCTGAACGCGCCTCTGGTCCAGCAGACGGTCTACATCGAGGACCGCCCTCTGCACATGCTCTACTGTGCTGCAGAGGAGGACTGCCTGTCCAAATCTGCAGCCAAGGCCAACTGGCCCTACGGACACCGGCGCCTGCTCCGCTTCTCCTCCCAGATCCACAACATCGGTCGGGCCGACTTCAAGCCAAAGGCCGGGCGGCACTCGTGGGTCTGGCACGCCTGTCATGGGTAATGATGTCTTCATTAATAAGCAGCTCTGAGCAGATAGAACGCTGAGGCCGGCCAACCTGCCGCTCCATCTCAACGAGACCCTCAGACACTTGAACTGCTTCACCTGGTGCAGCAGCTCGCTCCCAGGCCGACACAGAACCAGAAGATCCGAATCTTAACCCTGATGAATAAAGTCCAACCTGTTCTGTTTCTTTTATTACTGATTATTAACCCCGCGTTCTCTTCCACAGACATTACCACAGCATGAACATTTTCACCCACTACGACCTGCTCAACGCTAACGGTACCAAAGTGGCGGAGGGACACAAAGCCAGTTTCTGTCTGGAGGACACGGACTGTCAAGAAGGTGAGCGTGGAGCTTCAGAACCAGAACCAGAGCCGGTTTGGACATCGTCAGACTGACGCACAGTCGTGTTCTTTCAGGTGTTTCCAAACGGTACGAGTGCGCCAACTTTGGCGATCAGGGCATCACCGTGGGCTGCTGGGATCTGTACCGCCACGACATCGACTGCCAGTGGATCGACATCACGGACGTCAAACCTGGAAACTACATCATGCAGGTGAGACGCTGAGAAGCTCCGAGCAGACCTGTTCACACTCACACAGATTTCTAACTGAGGAAACACTCCGACAACCTTAAAGAAGACGGCAACAACAGACAGAGTTCAGAGCCGAACACAGAAGTAGGAATCTACAACACCACAGCAGGAAGTATTCAGGACCTGTCTCCATGAACGCAGCGTCACGCGTCGAGACAACTTCACCTTAACTCGTAACTTCAAACATTTTATTAATCTGGATTACGTCACCAGAGTTAAGCTTGCACACAGAAACCTGAACCCACGATGCAGACAGACCACAAACAGGAATTTACATCTGAGACACGACATGAACAGACAATACAGGAGCAGCACGGGGGAAAGGCTGAGTGTGGCCGGCAGGTGAGCGTGGCCGTCAGGTGAGCGTGTCAGGTGAGCGTGGCAGTTGAGCTCAGGTGCAGGTGTGAGAGCAGAGCAGGTGAGGCTCAGGTAGGTCAGCCACGCCCCGCCTGCACAGACAGACACAGGACAGGGAAACAGACAAACCTGCACGTCCTCACATTAATGATGTCACCTCTTCAGGTTGTGATCAATCCGAACCACGAGGTTGCAGAGAGCGACTTCACCAACAACGCCATGAAGTGCAACTGCAAATATGACGGACATCGAATCTGGCTCCACAACTGTCACATCGGTAAGCAGCCGTGAACAAACACTGAACGTGTGACGTTAACGTCTCTGACGCTCTTTGTCTTTCTAACCTGTGCAGGTGACGCGTTCAGCGAGGAGGCAGAGCGGAGGTTCGAGAAATATCCCGGGCAGCTCAATAACCAAGTCTCTTAATTTAAAGTTTAACGAGTAAACACACACCGACACACACACACGTGGAGTGATGGAAGAAGCCGCAGTGTTTCCCTCCGGTCGATGTCTGAGTTATTATACTTGAATATTCAAGTGCTTGTTTTTCTTTTCTCAGTCTGACGCTATATTTTTATCACAGAAGGATTTTATGAAGTCAGCTGTACAGTCTGTGTGACGACACACAGCTTCTGTTGAATGTTTTACAGCCTTTGTTTGTGTTTGGAGCTCGACGCGTTCAGTCGGTCAGGCAGCTCGCTCTGTAGCTTCATGCTGGGCATTACGGACGCAGAGGAAACCTGAAACGTTGGGCGGGTGACTCGCTCCGCTTTGTTCAGGTTCCATCTGTGTTCACTCACCTGTCTGCACAGCTATCATACTTTGTGAATGTATTTATTGCTAACAGCTTGTTCATCAGCACTGTCTGTCTCTTATTAACTGTCCTGTAGGGTCAAAGACATAAAAAGCACAGTTAGCCTCATGATTTGCTGTATGTATGCTGATGTAATCACACCCTAACCCAATAAAAGGAGTAATGTGCTGCGTTTCTGAGAAGATGTTCTTCATCACGTCACTTCTGTCCTGAAGCGCAGAGAGGTGGACGTGTTTGTCCACCGTCTGTCACCGTCGCTCTTCAAAGCACAGCACAGAAGATCACACGACACACCGGTCAAACATCTGCAGCAGATGAAGGAGCTCAGTCCTCTCAGGAAGTACAGACGGCTCTCTCCAGGTTTGCTGTCCGGTTCAGCTGATGGTTAGTCCTCGTCCTCGTCCTCGTCCTCGTCCTCGTCTTCGTCGTCCTCATCCTCCATCCTTGATGCAGCCAGTTCTCGAAGTTATTCTGGACGTCAGATGTGTTCTGGGTGAAGAGGACGACAGAGAGCGGCGTGCACAACACCTGAGATTGAACTGGTTGTCTTTGTCAGCAGCTGAACGTGGACCTTCAGTCTTGGAGCTTGTTGCAGCAGGTTTGCTTCAGACTGATGAACGAGACGTTCAGGAACACGAGGTTCAACACTGAGGTGGCACGATGAGGCCGAGTGACTCAACGAAGGCGCTCTACAAACCTGATGTACGAGCTGCCTGCCGTGCTGCTAATAATCACATAAACCGTCACATCCTGTCGAGCAAACGATAAAAGTCTGGTTCACCTTCCAACGTGAGGCTGCAGCTAACCTGAGCCGACACAGCGCTCCTGAATCTGAGCAGCTGAGAGGCGTATGAAGGACGGCTGAGGTGCAAAGCAGAGGCGGCTTGAAAAGACTGACGATGCGTTCGTGTTTCACGGCGTCGCCTCACTCTGAAGCTGCTGCAGGTCGACGTCTTCCATCCCGGCACGCTGTCACATGAGGAACATGCAGAGCTGCAGAGCAGCGCCTCCCGCAGGGAAGCAGCTTCACGTGCAGGAGAGGATTATAAACCCTTCACCTGGACACAGACACCTTCATGTTCACACACACATTTAATGAACTTTACACAGATTATCATGAGGACACAGCACAGATCACGACATGTTGGGAGTCCTGCGTGGCCTCGTGGTCAAACTGTCCATCACGTGTCCAACACGCCTCGCTCTGATCACATGACCGGCACACTGAATGAGACTGAAGAGATCTTCTCCTGTCGTCACTGCAGGATCGTCTGTTTGACAACCCGCCCTTCTTTGTCGATGGCAAAGTTGTAATTCTTTGGATTGTCCAGGGCTT
The DNA here is from genome assembly GCA_014281875.1 of Nibea albiflora. Classification (NCBI taxonomy): domain Eukaryota; kingdom Metazoa; phylum Chordata; class Actinopteri; family Sciaenidae; genus Nibea; species Nibea albiflora. The sequence goes on along the minus strand of CM024799.1, from coordinate 556,470 downwards.
CTTCTATCCGCTGATCCAAGTTCTCCATGGTGATGAAGGTCTTTGCATCCTCCTGTAGGAGAGTAAAAAGAACGTTGTCTTCTCCGTCTTTGGTAGACATGCAAAGACACAGACAGACAGAAGATTGACACATCGTACCTGCAGCTGCAGGATTTCCCGCTCTTTCTCTCGGATGAACTCCTGCTGCTCTCGTTCACGCTTCGCGGCGGCGTCCTCCTGTTTCCGCTCGGCTTCCTGCTTCTCCACCTGGACCCTCTGAATCCTGACGGACACACACACACACACACACACACACACAGACACACACACACACACACACGATCAGCTCGCGGTTTCCACACACACACCTTTAAACTGAAGCTCTTCTTCTTACCTGAGTTTCAGCAAGCGGAGGTTCTCCTGGTTGTTCCAGGCCATGAGGGCTTGGTGCTCCTCCGCCTCCTGCCTCGCCCTCTCCTCCGCCAAGGAGCCCGTCTCCTCCTCGTACTTCTTTCGAAGCACCTCCTCCTTGAACTCCAGGCTGAGGACAGGAGCAGGTTAAGTCAACAGCAGCATCATGTAACTCTAACTGCAGCTCACAGGTTTGATTTATGAAGTCTGACTTCAGCCTGTGCTGCAGATAAACCTTCATTTGGTTTGAGAGAGAAACAAGACGTTTCACAGGAAACACTGCAGACATCAGTAATGAGGCAGCAGGTCCAGGTTTTGGCCAAACGTCCTGCATACAGACTGAGCGGCTCACGTTACCCGAGAGAACAGCTGATGATGATTACATGACCTGACTTCACTGCCTGACCTCTGTGACTTCAGAACGCAGCGCGTTGTAGGCCGTGTCTTTGGAAACTTCACGATGATTTTATACATGAAGTCTCCGTTAGCAGGTCCGAATCTTTCCACAATCTGACGGCGACTCTAAACGTCTTTATGAAGTCATCTCCAACATGAACAGTGTCTCAGCACGTGTCCGCTCATGGAGCTTCTCAGGTCGACACTAAACAGCTTCATCATGAGCACACGCACAACAAAACCCATGAACATGTTCCCTGTGTAGTTTAGTTTCATCTGGTGGTGTAATCATTGCAGTCTCACGTCACCCTCAACAAACTGTCTACAGTCAGTGCTCAGTTTGTCTGCTCTGGGCTACTGTAGAAACAAAATGGAGGCCTCCATGAAAGAGGACCTTCTCTTCTGTAAACAACAACATTCTTATTTAAGGTGATTATTATTAGCATGAAAACACAGTTATGAATGAACATGTTGGACTCGTTCTGAAAATAAAGGCCTTTCACATGAATGTGACACATTGTTGCTTTAAATTCTAATTAAAACACCAAACATGAGTTTAAAGTGTAACATGCTGTCCTTGAACGCACCGCAGCGCCCTCATGATCATCTGGTACTCCGAGTATCTCTCCTTCAGGACGACCATCTCCACCGGGTCCACCGGGGGAGGCTCTTTAATCCGCCCCTCTTTGGACTTGGCCACCGGGTCGGTGCGGGACTTTCTGCCCCGGACAGCCTCCACGAGCACGGCGCTCCTGGGCGCGACGAGCCGGGCCGCCTGCACGCTCCTCCCGCCGATAACCTGGAACATGTCGAGAGGTGGACAGGTGGACCGGTGGACAGGTGGACAGGTGGACAGGTGGACAGGTGGACAGGTGGACAGGTGGACCGGTGGACAGGTGGACAGGTGCGGGTTCTTCGGGTCGCTCAGTGTGGACGCTGCTCACATTGACACTGACGTTAGAGCTCCGGGGCGGCGGCCATGTTGGTGTCCTCTGACCGGAGGAAGTGAACGCCACAGCGGCTAAGAGGGTTTCCCTCTGCCGCCACCTGGAGGCGGCACCGGGACTGCGCGTAGCTGTGTGTGCCGCTCATGGAGGAGAGGACGGAGAGTCGGTCCGGTCCAAACCAGCAGCTAACTAACGGCTAATAACGGCTAATAAGGGCTAGCCAAACATGAAACAAGCTGTAGGCTGTTGAGAGGTCGTCGCTTGTTTTTCAGTGACTAAAATGAAGTTTAAACTTTGATATAAATGTAATTGATGATGTTTATTTCTAATATATGTGCACCCCACAGAGACGCGGTCGGTTCTGGTCCAGTATGGATCACAGTATTAAAGGCACAGCTGCAGCCAGTTCACCCACTGCAGAGGTTTACTGTAGAAAAGGATCAGTAGAGTTTCTGTTCCTGTATGTGTGTGATGTGATGTAAAGAGTCCATGCATGATTATTAAATGCTTATGAAGAGCTTTGACTCATGGCCCGGTCCGGTCCGGTCCGGCCTGGTCTTGTCTGGTCTTTGATTCAGTTGGAGGCAGTTTGTAGTTTCTTATTCCCGTGTGGACCCCCTGCAGTACCCGTGTGGACCCCTGCAGTACCCGTGTGGACCCCTTCAGTACCTGAGTGGACCCCTGCAGTACCTGTGTGGACCCCTGCAGTACCTGGGTGGACCCCTGCAGTACCCGTGTGGACCCCTGCAGTACCTGTGTGGACCCCTGCAGTACCTCTGTGGACCCCTGCAGTACCCGTGTGGACCCCTGCAGTACCCGTGTGGACCCCTGCAGTACCTGTGTGGACCCCTGCAGTACCTGTGTGGACCCCTGCAGTACCTGTGTGGACCCCTGCAGTACCCGTGTGGACCCCTGCAGTACCTGTGTGGACCCCTGCAGTACCTGTGTGGACCCCTGCAGTACCTGTGTGGACCCCTGCAGTACCCGTGTGGACCCCTGCAGTACCTGTGTGGACCCCTTTGGGGTCGTGGACCTCTGCTTTAGATACATGTATTTATGAATTGCAGATGTTGTGCACGGTGACGGTTTGAGCAGATTACTGATGATCTGTTTGACCTCACACTGTCTGAATTCAACCCGCTCATCGCTGAGCGTCCGTTCAAACTGAATGGGATGCAGCCGTTGTTAATGTAAATTACTGTGTTCACTGTGACGCTGCACACAAACCCGCTCCATGCTCTGTGTGCGTAAAGTTTAACAGCATCTCTTTAATGAAGACGCTTCACGTGTGCTGAATTCTGGTTTCACGCTGTTTTCTTCTGTCTCCTCTCGCCGGCTGTCAGCCTGAAGACGGATGAACCCGCTGAGGCTCCGACCGCCACCGTCAGCCTGCCAGCAGCATGGGATGATGGGAAATGCTGCAGTGTCGTTGGGTGACATTGAGAGCTGTGAGTACAGAGAAATTCAAGCTGCTCTGAAACGAAGAGACGCCTGCAGTGTTTCAGACGTTTGCTGAAGTCCTGAGTCACCCATGTGTCACACACACACACACACACACACAAACAGCAGGACGCGTGAAGTGATTTGCAGGTCAGTTATATGTTTATTCAGCTTGTTGCCGAGCGGTACGGTGCGGGTCAGTTTGACGGACGGGTTCAAAGCACCGTGTAGCTCTAACACCAGCAGACAGACAACAAGGAGCTCCTGCAGTTACACTTTCAGTTTCATCGTTTAGCTTCGAATGAACTCGCAGAACAGAAGGAAAAGAATCTAATGCAGATAGGCTGCGAGACACACTGCATGGACATTAAGGAGGAGAAACCAGTAACAGTTAGTCTTCCACAGCATTTACATGTGCAGGAAGTCCTGCAGGACCGGCCGAATGCTTCAGTGTTGGTGTGAATGCAGAGGAAGAATAACCAAAAAGACAAACATGAGTCTTTAATACAGAGAAAGGAAATCTTTAAGGTTACTGGTCCATCCGACTACAGAACCAGGGGTGCAGGACAAAGCCTCATCGATTGGTGGAGTTCCCGGTCAATAACGCTGCAGCTTCAGGTCCAAGCATCGAGAGGTAAAAGCAGATTTTTGTCCTCCGTCACAAACAATTGGTCAAATGTTTGCACAGGAAGGACCCAGAGAGCCAATCAGAGACTCTGCTGCTTGAACTTCAACCTGCGACACGAAAAGGAACTCGGCCAAAACAACGGTGCCGTCCGATACATAGCTATGTGACTAACGCAGCGCGGGCTTCTTCTGGATGTGTGGTGTCAACGTGTGGAGAAGAAGGGGGACTTCTCGAGGACCTCTTGTTCAGCACAAGGGCGCATCTGTCTTAAGAACGATGAGCTTTGGTTCGACGGTTTGGACTTCAACGAAGGAGTAATTCAGAGGATGTGAAGGAAATGAGGGAGGAGAGGAGAGAGGGAGGATGTGAAGGAAATGAGGGAGGAGAGGAGAGAGGGAGGATGTGAAGGAAATGAGGAAGGAGAGGAGAGAGGGAGGATGTGAAGGAAATGAGGGAGGAGAGGAGAGAGGGAGGATGTGAAGGAAATGAGGGAGGAGAGGAGAGAGGGAGGATGCGAAGGAAATGAGGGAGGAGAGGAGAGAGGGAGGATGTGAAGGAAATGAGGGAGGAGAGGAGAGAGGGAGGATGCGAAGGAAATGAGGGAGGAGAGGAGAGAGGGAGGATGCAAAGGAAATGAGGGAGGAGAGGAGAGAGGGAGGATGCAAAGGAAATGAGGGAGGAGAGGAGAGAGGGAGGATGTTCAGGTTTATGCCCGGCTGGCGGCATTTAGGTTTCTAGTTTAGGGCGGGAAGGGACGGGTAAGCCAGCCGAGTCTCCTCGCCCTCCAGAAGTTTCCTGGAGAGAAAAAGACCCGGATGAAAATCATTGAAATGAAATATAACAATAACAGATGTGATATAAACGTACCTGTACGCAGCGATTTCAATGTCAAGGGCCATCTTCACATTGAGAAGGTCTTGGTACTCTCTCAGGTAACGTGCCATCTCCTGCTTGGCGTCGGTGATGTCGTGCTCCAGCTCACTTATCCTCAGCTATGAATGCAAACACACAAAAGATGAAAATATGAGAGCCAGCGACACGAGGAGATCACACTGTTATTTCCTGTCTTATTTAGATCTTATGTCTGTCTCTGAGACTCTTTCCATCTGCCCTGTCCTTTCAGCAGACAGCCTCTTTACTGGTGTCTGACCTCAGAGCTGGATACCCCCCCCCCCTCCCTCCCGTGGTCTCTCGTTCACCTGGTACTTTGCCACCTCTTTGGCCTGCGTCTCCTCCAGATCCTCCAGCTGCTTGTTCAGGGAGTCGATGACGTTCCGGAGAGCTTCGATCTCCGAGGAGCGTGACTGAAGCAGCCTCCGGTACTCCATGGTCTCCTCCCGGATGGCGTGCACGGCCTCGTTGTTTTTGCTGGCCATCTCCGCCACGCTCGCGAACTTGCTCTTGTACCAGTCCTCGGCGGCCTGCATGTTCTTGTTTGCCAGCCGCTCGTACTGAGCCCGGATGTCCCGCAGGGCGGTGGAGAGGTCAGGCCGGGACACCTCCACGTCCACGCTGATGTTAGCCACCTGCAGCTGGGCCTGCAGCTCTGCCTGCTCCTCTGCAAACACTTTCTTCAGGAACACCATCTCGTCACACAGAGAGACCACGGTGGCCTCGGCGTCACAGTTGGAGAGCACGGCCCTGCCGGCCTCCTCCCTGGCCCTCTGCAGGGCCTCCTCAGCATCCATACGCCTCCTCGACTCCTCCTCGTAGCGTTCCTTCATCTGCTCGTACACATCGCGCAGATAGTCTCTCTCCGCCTCCATCCGCATCTTCTCCCCGTTCTCCGAGTCGATCATGGCCCTCAGACTCCGGGCCTGGCCTTCGTAGAGCGTCTGCAGACGGGACGGGTCGTTCTGCCGCCTCCTCAGCGCCTCCAGCTCGGCCAGCAGGGCTCGGTTCTGCAGCTCCAGGTGCCTCACCTTCTCGATGTAGGTGGCGAAGCGGTCGTTCAGGTCCACTAGCTGCTCCCTCTCCTGGGAGCGCAGGCCCAGCAGCTCTGTGTTGAGGGAGCTGGCCTGAGCCAGGTCCATCCGCTCAGACCCGTCCGGCAGGGAAGAGGAGGCCAGCCTCAGGATCCTTTTCCCGGACGACGGAGCTCGAGGAGAAGAGAAGAGGGAGGAAGACATGGAGGATTTGGTGGTGGAATGGGAGCCTCTGTAGCTGTCCCAAGGGCGGCGGTAGGAGAGGTAGGAATCGTAGCTCATGATGAATTTTTGTTGTGGATTTTTGTGTTTGTAAGAAAAGGATATGAATGTTTCTCAGAAGGTTTTTATGTCCCCCTTGTTCTGCACACCATCGGTGAGGATGAGCGAGCGTTTTTTGCTCTGCACCAGCTCAGTGATGCTGCAGATCCCCGGCTTTTATAGAGCCAGGCTGAGCCCCCACCCTCCCTCCACCACACAGCAGCATCAGTGCTGTCAGCATCCACCAGGCCAATGGCAGCCTGCTGCAGTGAGGAGGGAGGAGGTTGGTTTTCAGAGTCCCTCTCAGCCTCGGCAGGCAGAGCTCGTGCGGTAGGGCGGGTTTTAATTTACAAGAAAGAAAAAGTCATTGTAATCAATTACTTTGATTACTGTCATTACTCTGTGAACATCAGGTTTATGCCCACATCCACGTCATCAGAGGGAAACCTTCAGAAAGACGCAGAGAGGAGGCAGCACTTCAAGGTGTTAATGAGTAACATACCGTTTATATGACGGGCTCGGACTCTTCCTGTGCTGCCCGACGTCTCACACAGCTCAGAGCCAAAGACAGCAGCCTCACACCGGGCGTACGGTCAGCACATAGAAGAGACAGAGAGCTTAAAGTTAGTTTGGACTGGACAGACAAAAGGAATCACGGCTCTGTGCAGTGCAAGTATAAAGAAAGACTCAGATATCTGTGAGAAACAGGACGTGTGTCAGTACCTGCATGTTCATGTCGAGGAGGAAGCATGTAACGTGCTCATGTTTGATCGAGTCTGAGGACTGAGCATGTCAAAACTAAACAGGATGAAGAACAGGCAGGAGGAATCAGACGGAGATGTTTTCTATCACGCCCTCTCACAAAGCTTATTACAGTGACACATGTTCAGAGACGCCTCAACAACGGCTGAAACATCGAATGAACAAGAAGTGTTTGTCACTGAGAGCATGCGTTCAGTCCACATCAGGTCAAATAGTTTTGATTCATCAGCAGACAGTTTATTATCTATAGAGTCATCTGTTATACATCAGTGACACACACCATTAAATCATAGCTTGCTTGACTTTTACTGTATTTTAAAACATCTTAATAAACTCTAACAGGACAGGAAGTGTGTGCTTCTCTAACAGGACAGATCAGCTCTCACTGAAACATGGTGCTTCATTAACAGGACTGTGTGCTCACATCAAATCAGCTTTAGTGCTCTTCACCTGATGAACAGGCCTCTGATTACTTCACACCACAGATCTCAAGAAGAGAATCAGACTGAAGCAGCCGTCGCTGACGCCTCTGATTAAAGTTCATTACACGACACATGGATGGAGGAAGTATCAACAGCTGTTCATCATGAGGTGGAAACACTTTGTATGTAGAAGTAAACAGTTCTGTTGGAGGGTATCAGAGGAGCTGAGGAGGTGTCAGGATCTAGACTGGGCCGGTTAGGTCAGATCAACCTGATGGAGACGCCTTATTGGCTGGTTCACACAGACATCAAACCCTCTCTGCTGTGAACATTACAAAGATATAAAGGCAGCAGTAGACAGGTAACACTGCTGCTGTTCACACTGTGTCTGTCTGATCTGGATCAGTTGAAAACTGATGAGTCACTGATGTTCCTGAGCCAACAGAGAGTGTGTGTGTGTGTGTGTGTGTGTGTGTGTATCTGCTGACTCAGAGAAACACTCCTGCTGTTTAACATCAGAGATGAGTTGGAGGCGTGGCTTCAGTCAAGATCACAGTTTGACCTCTGACCTCTTCAGCTTCATCAAGTGGAACACATGAAACTCGCCCATACATCATTATTATTAATAATAATTAATAATAATGACTTCAACAAAGTTACCAGGGTCAGCTGCAGGTCAGAGTAATGAACTGCAGCTGTGCTCTGTCTGTGTGTGAGTGACTGCTGAGAGACACAGAAAGTCTCTAAATGAACCCCCTCCAACTAGTGGACACTAATGCCAAACGGTAGGTGGTATCAAAAAGCCCAAATGAGCGTGAGCATCCTAATCTTGTCGACCATGTGAATGCCCAATTTCAGTGTGTGAAGTTAAAACATGTGACCTGGGGAGAGAGAGAAAGAACAGGTGCCCCGTGCTCCTCTCCAGGTTACATGGGAGTAGATGGGGCTGTCGCTGGCTGATCCTGGCGCATCATAAAACCAGAAGTCTCTGGTCTAAAGTCTTAGAAAAGTCACAGCACACCATTCCAGCAGCACGCTGAAACTCCTGGAGTACGTCAGTACATCAGCATGAACAGTGAGTAGTAAATGACAGTCGTGTTATCATGGACTGAATAATCTGCTGAGTCACTTTGGACTCAGATCAACAATGAATCAGGTGCAGGTGTGTGAGTGTGTCACATGATCCAGAGGAACACACATGATGATGGTGGACACTGTGTGTGACAGTGGAGCTGATCTCAGAGCAGTTCAGACTGCAGCACTGACAGTCATCTCCACGTGTTGTGATTCCTCCGTCAGTCTCTGCTGGATGAAGCTCTCCTCTCCACTCCACCTCCCAGTAACATGGCCCAGTCAGAGCTGATGCTGCTGCTTCAACCTCTCTGGATCATCAGGACTCAGCTGACCAACACACACACCTTTCTCACCACAGCTTCCACCTGATGAGAGAAGCAGACAGAGAGCAGAAGTCATGAGTCAGTGTTTGCAGAGACTCCCTCCATCAGCTGTCAGTCAGTGATGCAGCACCTCCACCCAAAGAGCAGCAGGACTTCAGTCCTGTTCACACACAGGTGGAGCGGCTGCTCACTGTGATGATGATTCACTGCTGTTCACCTTCAGAGCTGCTACAAACCAGAGTCTCAGTCACATGTGAGGATTTCATCTACTTTGAAATATGACAGATCTGTAAATATTAAAGCCCGTGGTCCAAACTGAAGACACATGGACAGATAAATCCATGATGTTAAAGGTCCTACATGTTCACACAGACTGAAGCTGTTACTGGACTTCAGCAGAGGTTCTGCTCTGTACAAAGACCACATGCTCACTACATGTAATGATGGTTCTTTGCAGGCTTCATCACACTGATCTGAGAGCTGTGACAAAGATGAACTGATCACTTCTTTAGTGTTGGAATGAGAGAACAAACACTCTGAGATCAGATCTGATGAATGAGGACCGCTGTCTCTGTACATCTTGTAATGCTGTCAGCTGGAATCAGCTTTATTTCCTGTAGACATCAACACAACAACAACAGTCGTCTGCACATCAGCCAGAAACACACCATCACAACGAGCTTCTGGCACATCTGATTGGCTGACTGTTCTCTCTCTCTCCTGATTGGCTGACTGTTCTCTCTCTCTCCTGATTGCCTGACTGTTCTCTCTCTCTCCTGATTGGCTGACTGTTCTCTCTCTCATCTGATTGGCTGACTGTTCTCTCTCTCATCTGATTGGCTGACTGTTCTCTCTCTCATCTGATTGGCTGACTGTTCTCTCTCTCATCTGATTGGCTGTCCAATCCTGAAGCCTGTCAGCGTTCTCCTCTCACAGCTTCACTGAGAAGGTCGGAGGTTTACAGGAAATACTGGATCTGTGCTTTGATACTAACTGTGTTTAGTACAATACTGCTGAGACCAACATGGACTGACTGCAACCCTCTACTGACCTCAGAGTCTGCAGACTGCAGTGTGGACTCTCCACAAGATCAGACAGAGGCTTCACTCCTGAATCATGCAGGTTGTTTCCACTCAGGTCCAGCTGTGTCAGATGGGAGTGGTTGGACTTCAGAGCTGAGGCCAGAGAATCACAGCTGATCTTTGACAACCTGCAGCGCTCCAACCTGAATAAAGAATAAATGAAGTGAGTTTATGAAACAGTTCAGTCAGTACAAACATTAATATCTACAAATACATTTATGACACATCTACTCATTATTTCAGAGCGCTCCTCTCTGCTCCTCTCTGCTCCTCTCTCTGCTCCCCTCTCTGCTCCTCTCTCTGCTCCTCTCTCTGCTCCTCTCCCTGCTCCTCTCTGCTCCTCTCCCTGCTCCTCTCTGCTCCTCTCCCTGCTCCTCTCTCTGCTCCTCTCCCTGCTCCTCTCTGCTCCTCTCCCTGCTCCTCTCTGCTCCTCTCTGCTCCTCTCTCTGCTCCTCTCTCTGCTCCTCTCCCTGCTCCTCTCTGCTCCTCTCCCTGCTCCTCTCTCCTGCTCCTCTCTCCTCACTCCTCTCTGCTCCTCTCCTCACTCTCCTCCTCACTCTTCCTGCTCCTCTCCCTGCTCCTCTCTCCTCACTCCTCTCTACTCCTCTCCTCACTCCTCCCTGCTCCTCTCCCTGCTCCTCTCTTCACTCCTCTCTGCTCCTCTCCCTGCTCCTCTCTCCTCACTCCTCTCTGCTCCTCTCTCTGCTCCTCTCTCTGCTCCTCTCTCTGCTCCTCTCCTCACTCCTCTCTGCTCCTCTCCTCACTCCTCTCTCCTCCCTCCTCCCTGCTCCTCTCTCCTCCCTGCTCCTCTTCCTGCTCCTCTCTTCACTCTGCTCCTCTCCCTGCTCCTCTCTCCTCACTCCTCCTCACTCTTCTCCCTGCTCCTCTTCCTGCTCTTCTCCCTGCTCCTCTCTCCTCACTCCTCTCTGCTCCTCTCTCCTCACTCCTCCCTGCTCCTCTCTCCTCACTCCTCTCTGCTCCTCTCCCTGCTCCTCTTCCTGCTCCTCTCTCCTCACTCCTCTCTGCTCCTCTCCTCACTCTCCTCCTCACTCTTCCTGCTCCTCTCCCTGCTCCTCTCTCCTCACTCCTCTCTACTCCTCTCCTCACTCCTCCCTGCTCCTCTCCCTGCTCCTCTCTTCACTCGTCTCTGCTCCTCTCCCTGCTCCTCTCTCCTCACTCCTCTCTGCTCCTCTCCTCACTCTTCTCCCTTCTCCTCTTCCTGCTCCTCTCCCTGCTCCTCTCTCCTCACTCCTCTCTCTGCTCCTCTCCTCACTCTTCTCCCTTCTCCTCTTCCTGCTCCTCTTCCTGCTCCTCTCCCTGCTCCTCTCTCTGCTCCTCTCTCCTCACTCCTCTCTGCTCCTCTCCCTGCTCCTCTCTCCTCTCTCCTCCCTGCTCCTCTCCAACTCTCTAACTGTAATCGTGTTATTTAACTTGACAAAGTAATTAGTTACATTTCTAGTTGCCACCAAAAGTAGTGTGATTACAGTATGTAACACATTACTCCCAACACTACTGACCTCAGAGTCTGCAGTCTGCAGTGTGGACTCTGCAGAAAATCACACAGCAGCTTCACTCCTGAATCCTTCAGGTGGTTCCAGCTCAGGTCCAGCTCTGTCAGATGGGAGTGGTTGGACTTCAGAGCTGAGGCCAGAGAATCACAGCTGATCTTTGACAAACTGCAGAACTTCAACCTGAATAAAGAATAAATGAAGTGAGTTTATGAAACAGTTCAGTCAGTACAAACATTAATATCTACAAATACATTTATGACACATCTACTCATTATTTCAGAGCGCTCCTCTCTGCTCCTCTCTGCTCCTCTCTCTGCTCCTCTCTGCTCCTCTCTCTGCTCCTCTCTCTGCTCCTCTCTCTGCTCCTCTCTCTGCTCCTCTCTCCTCACTCCTCTCTGCTCCTCTCCCTGCTCCTCTCTCTGCTCCTCTTCCTGCTCCTCTCTTCACTCTGCTCCTCTCCCTGCTCCTCTCTCCTCACTCCTCTCTGCTCCTCTCCTCACTCTTCCTGCTCCTCTCCCTGCTCCTCTCTCCTCACTCCTCTCTGCTCCTCTCTCTGCTCCTCTTCCTGCTCCTCTCTCCTCACTCCTCTCTGCTCCTCTCCTCACTCTCCTCCTCACTCTTCCTGCTCCTCTCCCCGCTCCTCTCTCCTCACTCCTCTCTACTCCTCTCCTCACTCCTCCCTGCTCCTCTCCCTGCTCCTCTCTGCACTCCTCTCTGCTCCTCTCCCTGCTCCTCTCTCCTCACTCCTCTCTGCTCCTCTCCTCACTCTCCTCCTCACTCTTCTCCCTGCTCCTCTTCCTGCTCCTCTTCCTGCTCCTCTCTTCACTCTGCTCCTCTCCCTGCTCCTCTCTCCTCACTCCTCTCTGCTCCTCTCCCTGCTCCTCTTCCTGCTCCTCTCTCCTCACCCCTCTCTGCTCCTCTCCTCACTCTCCTCCTCACTCTTCCTGCTCCTCTCCCTGCTCCTCTCTCCTCACTCCTCCCTGCTCCTCTCTTCACTCCTCTCTGCTCCTCTCCCTGCTCCTCTCTCCTCACTCCTCTCTGCTCCTCTCTCTGCTCCTCTCTCTGCTCCTCTCTCCTCACTCCTCTCTGCTCCTCTCTGCTCCTCTCCTCACTCCTCTCTCCTCCCTCCTCCCTGCTCCTCTCTCCTCCCTGCTCCTTTCCCTGCTCCTCTTCCTGCTCCTCTCCCTGCTCCTCTTCCTGCTCCTCTCTCCTCCCTGCTCCTCTCCCTGCTCCTCTTCCTGCTCTTCTCCCTGCTCCTCTCTCCTCACTCCTCTCTGCTCCTCTCTCCTCACTCCTCCCTGCTCCTCTCTCCTCACTCCTCTCTGCTCCTCTCCCTGCTCCTCTCTCCTCTCTCCTCCCTGCTCCTGTCCCTGCTCCTCTCTCCTCACTCCTCTCTGCTCCTCTCCCTGCTCCTCTTCCTGCTCCTCTCTCCTCACTCCTCTCTGCTCCTCTCCTCACTCTCCTCCTCACTCTTCCTGCTCCTCTCCCTGCTCCTCTCTCCTCACTCCTCTCTACTCCTCTCCTCACTCCTCCCTGCTCCTCTCCCTGCTCCTCTCTTCACTTGTCTCTGCTCCTCTCCCTGCTCCTCTCTCCTCACTCCTCTCTCTGCTCCTCTCCTCACTCTTCTCCCTTCTCCTCTTCCTGCTCCTCTTCCTGCTCCTCTCCCTGCTCCTCTCTCTGCTCCTCTCTCCTCACTCCTCTCTGCTCCTCTCCCTGCTCCTCTCTCCTCTCTCCTCCCTGCTCCTCTCCAACTCTCTAACTGTAATCGTGTTATTTAACTTGACAAAGTAATTAGTTACATTTCTAGTTGCCACCAAAAGTAGTGTGATTACAGTATGTAACACATTACTCCCAACACTACTGACCTCAGAGTCTGCAGTCTGCAGTCTGGACTCTGCAGAAAATCACACAGCAGCTTCACTCCTGAATCATACAGGTGGTTCCAGCTCAGGTCCAGCTCTGTCAGATGGGAGTGGTTGGACTTCAGAGCTGAGGCCAGAGAATCACAGCTGATCTCTGACAAACTGCAGCGCTCCAACCTGAATAAAGAATAAATGAAGTGAGTTTATGAAACAGTTCAGTCAGTACAAACATTAATATCTACAAATACATTTATGACACATCTACTCATTATTTCAGAGCGCTCCTCTCTGCTCCTCTCTGCTCCTCTCTGCTCCTCTCTGCTGCTCTCTCTGCTCCTCTCTGCTCCTCTCTCTGCTCCTCTCTGCTCCTCTCTCTGCTCCTCTCTGCTCCTCTCACTGCTCCTCTCTCTGCTCCTCTCTCTGCTCCTCTCTGCTCCTCTCTCTTCACTCCTCTCCCTGCTCCTCTCTCTTCACTCCTCTCTCTGCTCCTCTCTCTTCACTCCTCTCCCTGCTCCTCTCTCTGCTCCTCTTCCTGCTGCTCTCTTCACTCCTCTCTCTACTCCTCTCTCTACTCCTCTCTCTGCTCCTCTCTCTTCACTCCTCTCCATGCTCCTCTCTCCTCACTCCTCTTTGCTCCTCTCTCTGCTCCTCTCTTCACTCCTCTCCCTGCTCCTCTCTTCACTCCTCTCTCTACTCCTCTCCTCACTCCTCTCTCTACTCCTCTTCCTGCTCCTCTTCCTGCTCCTCTCTCTTCACTCCTCTCCCTGCTCCTCTCTTCACTCCTCTCTCTACTCCTCTCCTCACTCCTCTCTCTACTCCTCTCTCTACTCCTCTCTCTACTCCTCTCTCTACTCCTCTCCTCACTCCTCTCTCTACTCCTCTCCTCACTCCTCTCTTCACTCCTCTTCCTGCTCCTCACTCTCCTTCTTCCTGCTCCTATCTTCACTCCTCTTCCTGCTCCTCACTCCTCTCTCTACTCCTCCTCCCTGCTCCTCTCTCTGCTCCTCTCTCTTCACTCCTCTCTCTGCTCCTCTCTGCTCCTCTTCCTGCTCCTCTCCTCACTCCTCTCCCTGCTCCTCTTCCTGCTCCTCTCTCTCTGCTCCTCTCTCTTCACTCCTCTCCCTACTCCTCTCCCTGCTCCTCTTTCTGCTCCTCTCTCTTCACTCCTCTCTCTGCTCCTCTCTTCACTCCTCTTCCTGCTCCTCACTCATCTCTCTACTCCTCTCCCTGCTCCTCTCTCCTCACTCCTCTCTCTGCTCCTCTCCTCACTCCTCTCTGCTCCTCTCCCTGCTCCTCTCTCCTCTCTCTGCTCCTCTTTCCTCACTCCTCTCTACTCCTCTCCCTGCTCCTCTCTCCTCACTCCTCTCTCTGCTCCTCTCTGCTCCTCTTTCTGCTCCTCTCTCTGCTCCTCTCCTCTCTGCTCCTCTCTGCCTCCTCTCACTCCTCTCTCTACTCCTCTCCTCACTCCTCTCTCTTCACTCTTCTCTTCTGCTCCTCTCTCTGCTCCTCTCTCTTCACTCCTCTCTCTGCTCCTCTCTCTTCACTCCTCTTTGCTCCTCTCTGCTCCTCTCTTCACTCCTCTCTCTGCTTCTCTCCTCACTCCTCTCTCTTCACTCTTCTCTCTGCTCCTCTCTCTGCTGCTTCCTCTCTCTGCTCCTCTCTCTTCACTCCTCTCTCTGCCTGCCTCTCTCTTCACTCCTCTTTGCTCCCTCTCTGCTCCTCTCTTCACTCCTCTCTCCCTGTTCCTCTCCTCACTCCTCTCTGCTCCTCTCCTCACTCCTCTCCTCTGCTCCTCTCCTCACTCTCTCTGCTTCCTCTCTGCTCCTCTCCTCAACTCCTTTCCCTGCTCCTCTTCCTGCTCCTGTCTCTACTCCTCTCTCTGCTCCTCTCCTCACTCACTCTCTCTCTGCTTCCTCTCCTCACTCCTCTCTGCTCCTCTCCTGCTCCTCTTCCTCACTCCTCTCCCTGCTCCTCTTCCTGCTCCTGTCTCTCTACTCCTCTCTCTGCTCCTCTCCTCACTCCTCTCTCTACCTCTCCTCCTCACTCCTCTCCCTGCTCCTCTCCTCACTCCTCTCTGCTCCTCTCCTCACTCCTCCTCTCTGCTCCTCTCCTCACTCCTCTCTCTACTTCCTCTCTCACTCACTCTCTCTCTACTCCTCTCCCTGCTCCTCTCTCTGCTCCTCTCTCTTCACTCCTCTCTCTGCTCCTCTCTGCTCCTCTCCCTGCTCCTCTTCCTGCTCCTCTCTCTGCTCCTCTCCTCACTCCTCTCTGCTCCTCTCTCTGCTCCTCTCCTCACTCCTCTCTGCTCCTCTCTCTTCACTCCTCTCCCTGCTCCTCTCTTCACTCCTCTCCTCACTCCTCTTCCTGCTCCTCTCCCTGCTCCTCTCTCTTCACTCCTCTCCCTGCTCCTCTCCCTGCTCCTCTCTCCTCCCTCCTCCCTGCTCCTCTCCAACTCTCTAACTGTAATCGTGTTATTTAACTTGACAAAGTAATTAGTTACATTTCTAGTTGCCACCAAAAGTAGTGTGATTACAGTATGTAACACATTACTCCCAACACTACTGACCTCAGAGTCTGCAGTCTGCAGTGTGGACTCTCCACAAGATCAGACAGAGGCTTCACTCCTGAATCCTTCAGCTTGTTTCCACTCAGGTCCAGCTCTGTCAGATGGGAGTGGTTGGACTTCAGAGCTGAGGCCAGAGAAGCACAGCTGATCTTTGACAAACTGCAGCTCATCAACCTGAATAAAGAATAAATGAAGTGAGTTTATGAAACAGTTCAGTCAGTACAAACATTAATATCTACAAATACATTTATGACACATCTACTCATTATTTCAGAGCGCTCCTCTTCCTGCTCCTCTCTGCTCCTCTCTCTGCTCCTCTCTCTTCACTCCTCTCTCTACTCCTCTCCCTGCTCCTCTCCCTGCTCCTCTTCCTGCTCCTCTCTCTGCTCCTCTCCTCACTCCTCTCTCTACTCCTCTCCTTGCTCCTCTCCTCACTCCTCTCTGCTCCTCTCTCTGCTCCTCTCCTCACTCCTCTCTGCTCCTCTCTCTGCTCCTCTCCTCACTCCTCTCTGCTCCTCTCTCTTCACTCCTCTCCCTGCTCCTCTCTTCACTCCTCTCCTCACTCCTCTTCCTGCTCCTCTCCCTGCTCCTCTCTCTTCACTCCTCTCTGCTCCTCTCCCTGCTCCTCTCTCCTCCCTCCTCCCTGCTCCTCTCCAACTCTCTAACTATAATCGTGTTATTTAACTTGACAAAGTAATTAGTTACATTTCTAGTTGCCACCAAAAGTAGTGTGATTACAGTATGTAACATATTACTCCCAACACTACTGACCTCAGAGTCTGCAGTCTGCAGTGTGGACTGTGCAGAAAATCACACAGCAGCTTCACTCCTGAATCATACAGGTTGTTGTTACTCAGGTCCAGCTCTGTCAGATGGGAAGGGTTGGACTTCAGAGCTGAGGCCAGAGAATCACAGCTGATCTTTGACAAACTGCAGAACTTCAACCTGAATAAAGAATAAATGAAGTGAGTTTATGAAACAGTTCAGTCAGTACAAACATTAATATCTACAAATACATTTATGACACATCTACTCATTATTTCAGAGCGCTCCTCTCTGCTCCTCTCTCTGCTCCTCTCTCTGCTCCTCTCTGCTCCTCTCTGCTCCTCTCTCTGCTCCTCTCTCTGCTCCTCTCTGCTCCTCTCTGCCGCTCTCTCTGCTCCTCTCTCTGCTCCTCTCTCTGCTCCTCTCTCTGCTGCTCTCTGCTCCTCTCTCTACTCCTCTTCCTGCTCCTCTCTCTGCTCCTCTCTCTGCTCCTCTCTCTACTCCTCTTCCTGCTCCTCTCTCTTCACTCCTCTTCCTGCTCCTCTCTCTGCTCCTCTCTCTGCTCCTCTCTCTTCACTCCTCTTCCTGCTCCTCTCTCTGCTCCTCTCTCTGCTCCTCTCTCTACTCCTCTTCCTGCTCCTCTCTCTTCACTCCTCTCCCTGCTCCTCTCTCTGCTCCTCTTTCTGCTCCTCTCTCTGCTCCTCTCTCTGCTGCTCTCTGCTCCTCTCTCTACTCCTCTTCCTGCTCCTCTCTCTGCTCCTCTCTCTGCTCCTCTCCTCTCCTCCCGTTTCTGGTTTGCGTGAGTGAGTGTGAGTGGTTGTTGTGTGAGTGGCTCAGAGTTTTGAACTGGTTTTCTGTTTCTGGTTTTTCCAGCTGCTCTTCGTGCACGATCAGGTCAGACTTTTTGATGCTTTGTTGACGGAGTGTCAGGTTGGAGTGAGGATAGTCCCGCCGGATGGCAGCGTCAGTGTGGAGGTCTTGTTGGCTGTCGGTGAGCAGGTAGGACATGATAAACTCTGTTATGCATCACGGATGAACAAAGCGGTGGTTGTTTTCTTGGAGGGCGAGGCGCATGTTCATCAGCTGATAGCGAGCGGTGTGTTTATCAGGGATTTATTTGTGCAGGTGTCCCCGCTGTCTGTTCCCTCTGCGCGGATCACCGTGTCCGGTTCCTAACGAGCTGTTAGAGAACGAGCTCCGGAGGTTTGGAAAGTTTGCCAGCGGATTTAAAATAATCAGTTTGTGTTGTAAGGATCCCAAACTGAAGCACGTGCAGTCTTTGAGGCGACAGGTGTTCATGTTCCTGGATTCACCTGAGCAAACGCTGGAAGTGTCTCAGAGTGAAGCACGGTGATGGCTCGTACATGCTGTATGCCAGCTCCGGGCACATGACATGTTTTGAGTGTGGTGATGTGGGACATAAACGGTTTGCAGGTGGATGCCGCCCCTCCGGGCCTGGCGGTGGCGGGCGTTGCGTCCTGCGGGGCGAGCGGCGTCTCGGAGATGGATTGTGGCGTTGTGGTCGCGGAAACCAGTGGTACTAGATCACATTGTGAGGATGAAAGGTTGAACAGCAGCAGCTGGTGACGGCAGAGAATGTTAGCAGAGGTAAATCTGCAGTCACAGTCAGCGGGGAATGTGGAGGAAACAGCTTCCACTAGTGCGGTGTGCAGTGGACAGGTTGTGAACAGCCAGGCATCATGTGAGGATGACTTGTCAGAGGCAGAGTCAGATACAGTCTCTGTTGGTGACACTGAACTCTATTCTTTAGAGGACATCAATCAGTTTCTGGATGAAACTTCTAAAAGGTCTGTGAAAGTGAGTGACTACTTTAATGACACTGAGAAGTTTGTAAGATCTGTCAGCATACTGAAAAGACTGGTTGGCTTTGACCTCCTCGATGAAAAGAAACGGTTCCGTCTCAAGAAGAACATCACAACCTTGAGAAAGGCAGCACAGAGTAGACCTGTGAGAAGAACCAGGAAGTAACAAGATGATGCATCATCACGAGGTGGCTTTCCTTTCTTACTGCTCTCTGTTTGTTCCAGCTTTGTTCCTCTTTCCTGTCCTCTCTATGCCGAGCCTAAAAGTAGGGTCTCTAAATATCAATGGGGGCAGAGACAGGCACAGGAAGGCCTAATATCTGAGGTCTCTGCTCAGAAAAGGGTTGATGTGCTGTTCTTACAGGAAACACACACTACTGCAGCAGATGAGGTAGACTGGGGCTTATGGTGGGAAGGCTCAGTCTCCTAATGTCAGTGCAGGAGTGGCTGTCTTGATCAAAGAAACTGCAAATGCAACAATCCTATCATCTGCTGAGATTGTGAAGGGTCGGTTACTGATTGTCAGGGCAGAAATAGAGAGCTGTGTATTCTTTGTGAGCCTATACGCCCCAAATCAGGGAAGAGAGAGAGTGAGATTTTACAATCTGCTAAAAAACGAACTGAGGAATCATCTTCAGGATCAGCTCATCATTGGTGGTTATTTTACTGTAGACAGGACACGCGAGGAACCCCACCCACAGTCAAGCCAGAGCCTTTGCAGCACCATTACACATTTGGACTTACTAGACACATGGAGAGTCAAACATCCACAGTCCAGACAGTACACATGGGTCAGGATGAACGATAACAGAGTCAGTGCAGCTAGACTGGACAGGATTTACATCTCCAAAACTCTCAGTTCCAGATTAGTGCAGAGCAACATCAGCCTGGTTGGTTTCACTGACCACCACTTGGTTAGCGCAGAGTTGATTACTATACCAGGTGAGAGGATCAGGTCTTACTGGTCCTTCAATAGCAAACTCCTGCAGGACAGCAGCTTTTGCCAAAGTTTTGAACTTTTCTGGCAGCAGTGGAAAATCAAGAAACCTGATTTTAGTTCTTTGAAGATGTGGTGGGAGGTTGGAAAAACACAGATTCATGTTTTTTGCCAGCAGTACGCCTCCCATTCCACTGCTAGGATCAAGGCAGCTGTCAGAGATCTTGAAGACAGTATTAAGACCATTGAGGAGAGTGTGCACAGTAATACTGATCCCGCTGCTGGTAATCTGCTTCAAGAGAAGAGGCTGGCGGATCGACGGTCTCTCCACTGATTTTTACAAGCGATTCTGGAACATTCTTGGACCTGATCTGCATCTTGTGTTGCAGGAGTGCTACAGGACAGGATCCCTTCCTGCTTCTTGTCAGAGAGCAGTGCTTTCCTTGCTGCCCAAGAAAGGAAACTTGGCCTTACTTAAGAAGTGGAGGCCAGTCGCCCTGCTTTGTACAGACTATAAGATTCTTTGAAGAGCCTTATCTAATAGACTTAAGGACATCCTTGAAATAATTGTACACCATGATCAAACTTCCTGTGTTCCGGACAGGACCATTATGGACAACATTTTTCTTGTTCGAGATGTAATTGAACTGTCCAAATGTTGTAACATTGACTTTGGTATTGTTTCTTTGGACCAGGAGAAAGCTTTTGACAGGGTGGATCACTCTTATTTGTTCTCTGCACTGCGGGCTTCTGGTATTGGTGACTGGGTTAGTTTGTTGTACAAGGGTGCACAATGTATGGTGAAGATGGGGGCTGGGCTGAGTCGGCCAATCTCTGTACAGCGGGGGATAAGGCAGGGATGGCCAATCTCGCACGTGAGGGAAGCGAGACTCCAGGCATGCGGCTGTTTGAGGAGCCATTGTTCTTTAACAGCTTTATAAGAGCCCAAACGCTGCTGTCTGCCAGTCTGAGGGTCAACCTTAAAGAGCTGGCTGCACCAAACTAGGACACCTGATGAAGATGACGGCAGGATCTGTGGACGCCCTGAGGGAGAGGAGTAACATCACCTCTAAGAGACTGATCAGCAGAGTGGTGGAGGAGGTCTGCCTCCATCCCACAGAGTGTTTGTTAAGAACCTGGCTGTATGTGAGCAGTGGACTGAAGAGGGTGAATACAGCTTTCTCTCTTTATCTGTTACTCCAGCTGTGGGTGAGTGGCAGGAGGGAGGTGGTCAGCTGTTGTCCTCCTCAACTCCTCATCTGGGGAAGAAGGAGGTGTATCAGAGCTCTGTGAAGGTTCTGAACCTCCTTGGCTGGGACAAATGAGTCGAGGTGGTCCGGGTTTCTTGAAGGGCAGCTGGCGGTCCCTGTACAAGCTGCCTGTTGGAAAGCGGGCAGCAGAGCTCCAGTGGAGGATTGTACATGGGGCAATAGCTACGAACAGATACAGGGCACATGGATCCGGAGCTGAGGAGGAGTGTGTTTTGCTCTCAGACTCTGGAACATTGATTTGTTTGCTGTCCTCGGCTGGTGGATCTTTTCGAGTTTTAAAAAGTGGTTTCAGGGTCTAGGAGAGAGTTTCTCTTTTGGTCTCTTTATCTTTGGTCCTAAATACTGTGTTAAAGAAAAGCTGTGCATACACTGATGAACATTTTATCTGCTACTGCAAAGCTGGCCATTGGGCTAACACGTAGGAACTGGACTCAGGGCGACGGCAGTGTGCAGCTGGTGCCGGTTCTGGAAGGGCTGCTGAAGGCCCGTCTGAGGGTGGAGCATGCTTATTATCAGATGATGGACAAAATTCAGACTTTCAGCCGTGTATGGGCTGATGGGGGGGAGCTGTGCTCTGTGGGGGGAGATGAGGAGCTGACTGTCAACTTCAGAGGTTTGAACTGATAATGTGAACTGAGCTGGTTCTCCCTGGGATTGGTTAATGAAGGGAAAACAAGACCTCTCTCTGCTCCTCTCTGCTCCTCTCTGCTCCTCTCTGCTCCTCTCTGCTCCTCTCCCTGCTCCTCTCTGCTCCTCTCTCTGCTCCTCTCTCTGCTCCTCTCCCTGCTCCTCTCTCTGCTCCTCTCTCTGCTCCTCTCTCTGCTCCTCTCCCTGCTCCTCTCTCTGCTCCTCTCCCTGCTCCTCTCTGCTCCTCTCTCTGCTCCTCTCTCTGCTCCTCTCCCTGCTCCTCTCTGCTCCTCTCTCTGCTCCTCTCTCTGCTCCTCTCCCTGCTCCTCTCTCTGCTCCTCTCTCTGCTCCTCTCTGCTCCTCTCTCCTCACTCCTCCCTGCTCCTCTCTCCTCACTCCTCTCTGCTCCTCTCCCTGCTCCTCTCTCCTCTCTCCTCCCTGCTCCTGTCCCTGCTCCTCTCTAACTGTAATCGTGTTATTTAACTTGACAAAGTAATTAGTTACATTTCTAGTTACCACCAAAAGTAGTGTGATTACAGTATGTAACACATTACTCCCAACACTACTGACCTCAGAGTCTGCAGTCTGCAGTGTGGACTCTGCAGAAAATCACACAGCAGCTTCACTCCTGAATCCTTCAGGTTGTTGTCACTCAGGTCCAGCTGTGTCAGATGGGAGTGGTTGGACTTCAGAGCTGAGGCCAGAGAATCACAGCTGATCTCTGACAAACTGCAGCCCTCCAACCTGAATAAAGAATAAATGAAGTGAGTTTATGAAACAGTTCAGTCAGTACAAACATTAATATCTACAAATACATTTATGACACATCTACTCATTATTTCAGAGCGCTCCTCTCTGCTCCTCTGTGCTCCTCTCTCTGCTCCTCTCTCTGCTCCTCTCTCTGCTCCTCTCTGCTCCTCTCTCTGCTCCTCTCTGCTCCTCTCTCTGCTCCTCTCTGCTCCTCTCTCTGCTCCTCTCTCTTCACTCCTCTCTCTGCTCCTCTCTGCTCCTCTCTCTTCACTCCTCTCTCTGCTCCTCTCTTCACTCCTCTCTCTGCTTCTCTCCTCACTCCTCTCCCTGCTCCTCTTTCTGCTCCTCTTCCTGCTCCTCTTCCTGCTCCTCTCTCTGCTAATCTCCTCGCTCCTCTCCCTGCTCCTCTCTGCTCCTCTCCCTGCTCCTCTTCCTGCTCCTCTCCCTGCTCCTCTCTCTGCTCCTCTCCTCACTCCTCTCTCTACTCCTCTCCTCACTCCTCTCCCTGCTCATCTCCTCACTCCTCTCTGCTCCTCTCTCTGCTCCTCTCTCTGCTCCTCTCTTCACGCCTCTCTCTGCTCCTCTCTCTTCACTCCTCTCTGCTCCTCTCTTCACTCCTCTCTCTGCTCCTCTCCTCACTCCTCTCCCTGCTCCTCTTTCTGCTCCTCTTCCTGCTCCTCTCCTCACTCCTCTCTCTGCTCCTCTCCTCACTCCTCTCTCTGCTCCTCTCCCTGCCCCTCTTCCTGCTCCTCTCTCTACTCCTCTCTCTGCTCCTCTCCTCACTCCTCTCCTCACTCCTCTTCCTGCTCCTCTCTCTACTCCTCTCTCTGCTCCTCTCTTCACTCCTCTCCTCACTCCTCTTCCTGCTCCTCTCCCTGCTCCTTTCTCTGCTCCTCTCTCCTCACTCCTCTTCCTGCTCCTCTCCCTGCTCCTCTCTTCACTCCTCTCCTCACTCCTCTCTCCTCACTCCTCTTCCTGCTCCTCTCCCTGCTCCTCTCTCTTCACTCCTCTCCCTGCTCCTCTCCCTGCTCCTCTCTCCTCCCTCCTCCCTGCTCCTCTCCAACTCTCTAACTGTAATCGTGTTATTTAACTTGACAAAGTAATTAGTTACATTTCTAGTTGCCACCAAAAGTAGTGTGATTACAGTATGTAACACATTACTCCCAACACTACTGACCTCAGAGTCTGCAGTCTGCAGTGTGGACTCTGCAGAAAATCACACAGCAGCTTCACTCCTGAATCCTGCAGGTGGTTCCAGCTCAGGTCCAGCTCTGTCAGATGGGAGTGGTTGGACTTCAGAGCTGAGGCCAGAGAATCACAGCTGATCTCTGACAAACTGCAGCTGATCAACCTGAATAAAGAATAAATGAAGTGAGTTTATGAAACAGTTCAGTCAGTACAAACATTAATATCTACAAATACATTTATGACACATCTACTCATTATTTCAGAGCGCTCCTCTTCCTGCTCCTCTCTGCTCCTCTCTGCTGCTCTCTCTGCTCCTCTCTGCTCCTCTCTCTGCTCCTCTCTGCTCCTCTCTCTGCTCCTCTCTGCTCCTCTCTCTGCTCCTCTCTCTGCTGCTCTCTGCTCCTCTCTCTACTCCTCTCTGCTCCTCTCTCTGCTCCTCTCTGCTCCTCTCACTGCTCCTCTCTCTGCTCCTCTCTCTGCTCCTCTCTGCTCCTCTCTCTTCACTCCTCTCCCTGCTCCTCTCTCTTCACTCCTCTCTCTGCTCCTCTCTCTTCACTCCTCTCCCTGCTCCTCTCTCTGCTCCTCTTCCTGCTGCTCTCTTCACTCCTCTCTCTACTCCTCTCTCTACTCCTCTCTCTGCTCCTCTCTCTTCACTCCTCTCCATGCTCCTCTCTCCTCACTCCTCTTTGCTCCTCTTCCTGCTCCTCTCCTCACTCCTCTCCCTGCTCCTCTCCCCGCTCCTCTCTCTGCTCCTCTCCTCACTCCTCTCTCTACTCCTCTCCTCACTCCTCTCTCTGCTCCTCTCCTCACTCCTCTTCCTGCTCCTCTTCCTGCTCCTCTCCCCGCTCCTCTCTCTACTCCTCTCCTCACTCCTCTCCTCACTCCTCTCTGCTCCTCTCTGCTCCTCTCTCCTCACTCCTCTCCCTGCTCCTCTCTGCTCCTCTTCCTGCTCCTCTTCCTGCTCATCTCTCTGCTCCTCTCCTCACTCCTCTCTCTACTCCTCTCCTCACTCCTCTCTGCTCCTCTCCTCACTCCTCTCTGCTCCTCTTCACTCCTCTCCCTGCTCCTCTCTTCACTCCTCTCTCTACTCCTCTCCTCACTCCTCTCTCTACTCCTCTTCCTGCTCCTCTTCCTGCTCCTCTCTCTTCACTCCTCTCCCTGCTCCTCTCTTCACTCCTCTCTCTACTCCTCTCCTCACTCCTCTCTCTACTCCTCTCTCTACTCCTCTCTCTACTCCTCTCTCTACTCCTCTCCTCACTCCTCTCTCTACTCCTCTCCTCACTCCTCTCTTCACTCCTCTTCCTGCTCCTCACTCCTCTTCCTGCTCCTCTCTTCACTCCTCTTCCTGCTCCTCACTCCTCTCTCTACTCCTCTCCCTGCTCCTCTCTCTGCTCCTCTCTCTTCACTCCTCTCTCTGCTCCTCTCTGCTCCTCTTCCTGCTCCTCTCCTCACTCCTCTCCCTGCTCCTCTTCCTGCTCCTCTCTCTGCTCCTCTCTCTTCACTCCTCTCCCTACTCCTCTCCCTGCTCCTCTTTCTGCTCCTCTCTCTTCACTCCTCTCTCTGCTCCTCTCTTCACTCCTCTTCCTGCTCCTCACTCATCTCTCTACTCCTCTCCCTGCTCCTCTCTCCTCACTCCTCTCTCTGCTCCTCTCCTCACTCCTCTCTGCTCCTCTCCCTGCTCCTCTCTCCTCTCTCTGCTCCTCTTTCCTCACTCCTCTCTACTCCTCTCCCTGCTCCTCTCTCCTCACTCCTCTCTCTGCTCCTCTCTGCTCCTCTTTCTGCTCCTCTCTCTGCTCCTCTCTCTGCTCCTCTCTGCTCCTCTCACTCCTCTCTCTACTCCTCTCCTCACTCCTCTCTCTTCACTCTTCTCTCTGCTCCTCTCTCTGCTCCTCTCTCTTCACTCCTCTCTCTGCTCCTCTCTCTTCACTCCTCTTTGCTCCTCTCTGCTCCTCTCTTCACTCCTCTCTCTGCTTCTCTCCTCACTCCTCTCTCTTCACTCTTCTCTCTGCTCCTCTCTCTGCTCCTCTCTCTTCACTCCTCTCTCTGCTCCTCTCTCTTCACTCCTCTTTGCTCCTCTCTGCTCCTCTCTTCACTCCTCTCCCTGTTCCTCTCCTCACTCCTCTCTGCTCCTCTCCTCACTCCTCTCTCTGCTCCTCTCCTCACTCCTCTCTGCTCCTCTCTGCTCCTCTCCTCACTCCTTTCCCTGCTCCTCTTCCTGCTCCTGTCTCTACTCCTCTCTCTGCTCCTCTCCTCACTCCTCTCTCTGCTCCTCTCCTCACTCCTCTCTGCTCCTCTCTGCTCCTCTCCTCACTCCTCTCCCTGCTCCTCTTCCTGCTCCTGTCTCTACTCCTCTCTCTGCTCCTCTCCTCACTCCTCTCTCTACTCCTCTCCTCACTCCTCTCCCTGCTCCTCTCCTCACTCCTCTCTGCTCCTCTCCTCACTCCTCTCTCTGCTCCTCTCCTCACTCCTCTCTCTACTCCTCTCCTCACTCCTCTCTCTACTCCTCTCCCTGCTCCTCTCTCTGCTCCTCTCTCTTCACTCCTCTCTCTGCTCCTCTCTGCTCCTCTCCCTGCTCCTCTTCCTGCTCCTCTCTCTGCTCCTCTCCTCACTCCTCTCTCTACTCCTCTCCTTGCTCCTCTCCTCACTCCTCTCTGCTCCTCTCTCTGCTCCTCTCCTCACTCCTCTCTGCTCCTCTCTCTTCACTCCTCTCCCTGCTCCTCTCTTCACTCCTCTCCTCACTCCTCTTCCTGCTCCTCTCCCTGCTCCTCTCTCTTCACTCCTCTCCCTGCTCCTCTCCCTGCTCCTCTCTCCTCCCTCCTCCCTGCTCCTCTCCAACTCTCTAACTGTAATCGTGTTATTTAACTTGACAAAGTAATTAGTTACATTTCTAGTTGCCACCAAAAGTAGTGTGATTACAGTATGTAACACATTACTCCCAACACTACTGACCTCAGAGTCTGCAGTCTGCAGTGTGGACTCTGCAGAAAATCACACAGCAGCTTCACTCCTGAATCCTTCAGGTTGTTGTCACTCAGGTCCAGCTCTGTCAGATGGGAGTGGTTGGACTTCAGAGCTGAGGCCAGAGAATCACAGCTGATCTCTGACAAACTGCAGCGCTTCAACCTGAATAAAGAATAAATGAAGTGAGTTTATGAAACAGTTCAGTCAGTACAAACATTAATATCTACAAATACATTTATGACACATCTACTCATTATTTCAGAGCGCTCCTCTCTGCTCCTCTCTGCTCCTCTCTCTGCTCCTCTCTCTGCTCCTCTCTCTGCTCCTCTCTCTGCTCCTCTCTGCTCCTCTCTCTGCTCCTCTTCCTGCTCCTCTCTCCTCACTCCTCTCTGCTCCTCTCCTCACTCTCCTCCTCACTCTTCCTGCTCCTCTCCCTGCTCCTCTCTCCTCACTCCTCTCTACTCCTCTCCTCACTCCTCCCTGCTCCTCTCCCTGCTCCTCTCTGCACTCCTCTCTGCTCCTCTCCCTGCTCCTCTCTCCTCACCCCTCTCTGCTCCTCTCCTCACTCTCCTCCTCACTCTTCCTGCTCCTCTCCCTGCTCCTCTCTCCTCACTCCTCCCTTCTCCTCTCCCTGCTCCTCTCTTCACTCCTCTCTGCTCCTCTCCCTGCTCCTCTCTCCTCACTCCTCTCTGCTCCTCTCTCTGCTCCTCTCTCTGCTCCTCTCTCCTCACTCCTCTCTGCTCCTCTCTGCTCCTCTCCTCACTCCTCTCTCCTCCCTCCTCCCTGCTCCTCTCTCCTCCCTGCTCCTCTCCCTGCTCCTCTTCCTGCTCCTCTCCCTGCTCCTCTTCCTGCTCCTCTCTCCTCCCTGCTCCTCTCCCTGCTCCTCTTCCTGCTCTTCTCCCTGCTCCTCTCTCCTCACTCCTCTCTGCTCCTCTCTCCTCACTCCTCCCTGCTCCTCTCTCCTCACTCCTCTCTGCTCCTCTCCCTGCTCCTCTCTCCTCTCTCCTCCCTGCTCCTGTCCCTGCTCCTTTCTCCTCACTCCTCTCTGCTCCTCTCCCTGCTCCTCTTCCTGCTCCTCTCTCCTCACTCCTCTCTGCTCCTCTCCTCACTCTCCTCCTCACTCTTCCTGCTCCTCTCCCTGCTCCTCTCTCCTCACTCCTCTCTACTCCTCTCCTCACTCCTCCCTGCTCCTCTCCCTGCTCCTCTCTTCACTTGTCTCTGCTCCTCTCCCTGCTCCTCTCTCCTCACTCCTCTCTGCTCCTCTCCTCACTCTTCTCCCTTCTCCTCTTCCTGCTCCTCTCTCCTCACTCCTCTCTCTGCTCCTCTCTCCTCACTCCTCTCTCTGCTCCTCTCTCTGCTCCTCTCTCCTCACTCCTCTCTGCTCCTCTCTCTTCACTCCTCTCTGCTCCTCTCTGCTCCTCTCCTCACTCCTCTCCCTGCTCCTCTTCCTGCTCCTCTCTTCACTCTGCTCCTCTCCCTGCTGCTCTCTCCTCACTCCTCCTCACTCTTCTCCCTGCTCCTCTTCCTGCTCTTCTCCCTGCTCCTCTCTCCTCACTCCTCTCTGCTCCTCTCTCCTCACTCCTCCCTGCTCCTCTCTCCTCACTCCTCTTCCTGCTCCTCTCCCTGCTCCTCTCTCTTCACTCCTCTCCCTGCTCCTCTCTCCTCCCTCCTCCCTACTCCTCTCCAACTCTCTAACTGTAATCGTGTTATTTAACTTGACAAAGTAATTAGTTACATTTCTAGTTGCCACCAAAAGTAGTGTGATTACAGTATGTAACACATTACTCCCAACACTACTGACCTCAGAGTCTGCAGTCTGCAGTCTGGACTCTGCAGAAAATCACACAGCAGCTTCACTCCTGAATCCTTCAGCTTGTTTCCACTCAGGTCCAGCTGTGTCAGATGGGAGTGGTTGGACTTCAGAGCTGAGGCCAGAGAATCACAGCTGATCTTTGACAAACTGCAGCGCTCCAACCTGAATAAAGAATAAATGAAGTGAGTTTATGAAACAGTTCAGTCAGTACAAACATTAATATCTACAAATACATTTATGACACATCTACTCATTATTTCAGAGCGCTCCTCTCTGCTCCTCTCTGCTCCTCTCTCTGCTCCTCTCTCTGCTCCTCTCTGCTCCTCTCTGCTCCTCTCTGCTCCTCTCTCTGCTCCTCTCTCTGCTCCTCTCTCTGCTCCTCTCTCTGCTGCTCTCTGCTCCTCTCTCTACTCCTCTTCCTGCTCCTCTCTCTGCTCCTCTCTCTGCTCCTCTCCTCTCCTCCCGTTTCTGGTTTGCGTGAGTGAGTGTGAGTGGTTGTTGTGTGAGTGGCTCAGAGTTTTGAACTGGTTTTCTGTTTCTGGTTTTTCCAGCTGCTCTTCGTGCACGATCAGGTCAGACTTTTTGATGCTTTGTTGACGGAGTGTCAGGCTGGAGTGAGGATAGTCCCGCCGGATGGCAGCGTCAGTGTGGAGGTCTTGTTGGCTGTCGGTGAGCAGGTAGGACATGATAAACTCTGTTATGCATCACGGATGAACAAAGCGGTGGTTGTTTTCTTGGAGGGCGAGGCGCATGTTCATCAGCTGATAGCGAGCGGTGTGTTTATCAGGGATTTATTTGTGCAGGTGTCCCCGCTGTCTGTTCCCTCTGCGCGGATCACCGTGTCCGGTTCCTAACGAGCTGTTAGAGAACGAGCTCCGGAGGTTTGGAAAGTTTGCCAGCGGATTTAAAATAATCAGTTTGTGTTGTTAAGGATCCCAAACTGAAGCACGTGCAGTCTTTGAGGCGACAGGTGTTCATGTTCCTGGATTCACCTGAGCAAACGCTGGAAGTGTCTCAGAGTGAAGCACGGTGATGGCTCGTACATGCTGTATGCCAGCTCCGGGCACATGACATGTTTTGAGTGTGGTGATGTGGGACATAAACGGTTTGCAGGTGGATGCCGCCCCTCCGGGCCTGGCGGGTGGGCGGGCGTTGCGTCCTGCGGGGCGAGCGGCGTCTCGGAGATGGATTGTGGCGTTGTGGTCGCGGAAACCAGTGGTACTAGATCACATTGTGAGGATGAAAGGTTGAACAGCAGCAGCTGGTGACGGCAGAGAATGTTAGCAGAGGTAAATCTGCAGTCACAGTCAGCGGGGAATGTGGGAGGAAACAGCTTCCACTAGTGCGGTGTGCAGTGGACAGGTTGTGAACAGCCAGGCATCATGTGAGGATGACTTGTCAGAGGCAGAGTCAGATACAGTCTCTGTTGGTGACACTGAACTCTATTCTTTAGAGGACATCAATCAGTTTCTGGATGAAACTTCTAAAAGGTCTGTGAAAGTGAGTGACTACTTTAATGACACTGAGAAGTTTGTAAGATCTGTCAGCATACTGAAAAGACTGGTTGGCTTTGACCTCCTCGATGAAAAGAAACGGTTCCGTCTCAAGAAGAACATCACAACCTTGAGAAAGGCAGCACAGAGTGGACCTGTGAGAAGAACCAGGAAGTAACAAGATGATGCATCATCACGAGGTGGCTTTCCTTTCTTACTGCTCTCTGTTTGTTCCAGCTTTGTTCCTCTTTCCTGTCCTCTCTATGCCGAGCCTAAAAGTAGGGTCTCTAAATATCAATGGGGGCAGAGACAGGCACAGGAAGGCCTAATATCTGAGGTCTCTGCTCAGAAAAGGGTTGATGTGCTGTTCTTACAGGAAACACACACTACTGCAGCAGATGAGGTAGACTGGGGCTTATGGTGGGAAGGCTCAGTCTCCTAATGTCAGTGCAGGAGTGGCTGTCTTGATCAAAGAAACTGCAAATGCAACATCCTATCATCTGCTGAGATTGTGAAGGGTCGGTTACTGATTGTCAGGGGCAGAAAATAGAGAGCTGTGTATTCTTTGTGAGCCTATACGCCCCAAATCAGGGGAAGAGAGAGAGTGAGATTTTACAATCTGCTAAAAAACAAACTGAGGAATCAATCTTCAGGATCAGCTCATCATTGGTGTTATTTTACTGTAGACAGGACAAGCGAGGAACCCCCACCCACAGTCCAAGCCCAGAGCCTTTTGCAGCACCATTACACATTTGGACTACTAGACACATGGAGAGTCAAACATCCACAGTCCAGACAGTACACATGGGTCAGGTATGAACCGATAACAGAGTCAGTGCAGCTAGACTGGACAGGATTTTACATCTCCAAAACTCTCAGTTCCAGATTAGTGCAGAGCAACATCAGCCTGGTTGGTTTCACTGACCACCACTTGGTTAGCGCAGAGTTGATTACTATACCAGGTGAGAGGATCAGGTCTTACTGGTCCTTCAATAGCAAACTCCTGCAGGACAGCAGCTTTTGCCAAAGTTTTGAACTTTCTGGCAGCAGTGGAAAATCAAGAAACCTGATTTTAGTTCTTTGAAGATGTGGTGGGAGGTTGGGAAAAAAACACAGATTCATGTTTTTGCCAGCAGTACGCCTCCCATTCCACTGCTAGGATCAAGGGCAGCTGTCAGAGATCTTGAAGACAGTATTAAGACCATTGAGGAGAGTTGTGCACAGTAATACTGATCCCGCTGCTGGTAATCTGCTTCAAGAGAAGAGGCTGGCGGATCGACGGTCTCTCCACCTGATTTTTACAAGCGATTCTGGAACATTCTTGGACCTGATCTGCATCTTGTGTTTGCAGGAGTGCTACAGGACAGGATCCCTTCCTGCTTCTTGTCAGAGAGCAGTGCTTCCTTGCTGCCCAAGAAAGGAAACTTGGCCTACTTAAGAAGTGGAGGCCAGTCGCCCTGCTTTGTACAGACTATAAGATTTCTTGAAGAGCCTATCTAATAGACTTAAGGACATCCTTGAAATAATTGTACACCATGATCAAACTTCCTGTGTTCCGACAGGACCATTATGGACAACATTTTTCTTGTTCGAGATGTAATTGAACTGTCCAAATGTTGTAACATTGACTTTGGTATTGTTTCTTTTGGACCAGGAGAAAGCTTTTGACAGGGTGGATCACTCTTATTTGTTCTCTGCACTGCGGGCTTCTGGTATTGGTGACTGGGTTTAGTTTGTTGTACAAGGGTGCACAATGTATGGTGAAGATGGGGGGGCTGGGCTGAGTCGGCCAATCTCTACAGCGGGGATAAGGCAGGATGGCCAATCTCGCACGGGAGGGAAGCGAGACTCCAGGCATGCGGCTGTTTGAGGAGCCATTGTTCTTTAACAGCTTTATAAGAGCCCAAACGCTGCTGTCTGCCAGTCTGAGGGTCAACCTTAAAGAGCTGGCTGCACCAAACTAGGACACCTGATGAAGATGACGGCAGGATCTGTGGACGCCCTGAGGGAGAGGAGTAACATCACCTCTAAGAGACTGATCAGCAGAGTGGTGGAGGAGGTCTGCCTCCATCCCACAGAGTGTTTGTTAAGAACCTGGCTGTATGTGAGCAGTGGACTGAAGAGGGTGAATACAGCTTTCTCTCTTTATCTGTTTACTCCAGCTGTGGGTGAGTGGCAGGAGGGAGGTGGTCAGCTGTTGTCCTCCTCAACTCCTCATCTGGGGAAGAAGGAGGTGTATCAGAGCTCTGTGAAGGTTCTGAACCTCCTTGGCTGGGACAAATGAGTCGAGGTGGTCCGGGGGTTTCTTGAAGGGCAGCTGGCGGTCCCTGTACAAGCTGCCTGTTGGAAAGCGGGCAGCAGAGCTCCAGTAGAGGATTGTACATGGGGCACTAGCTACGAACAGATACAGGGCACATGGATCGGAGCTGAGGAGGAGTGTGTTTTGCTCTCAGACTCTGGAACATTGATTTGTTTGCTGTCCTCGGCT
This sequence comes from Nibea albiflora, assembly GCA_014281875.1. Lineage (NCBI taxonomy): Eukaryota > Metazoa > Chordata > Actinopteri > Sciaenidae > Nibea > Nibea albiflora. The sequence goes on along the minus strand of CM024799.1, from coordinate 524,765 downwards.
GGTGGATTCTTTTCGAGTTTTAAAAAGTGGTTTCAGGGTCTAGGAGAGAGTTTCTCTTTTGGTCTCTTTATCTTTGGTCCTAAATACTGTGTTAAAGAAAAGCTGGGCATACACTGATGACATTTATCTGCTACTGCAAAGCTGGCCATGGGCTACACGTAGGAACTGGAACTCAGGGCGACGGCAGTGTGCACTGGTGCCGAGTTCTGGAAGGGCTGCTGAGGGCCCGTCTGAGGGTGGAGCATGCGTTATTATCAGATGATGGACAAAATTCAGACCCTTTGCAGCCGTGTATGGGCTGATGGGGGGGGAGCTGTGCTCTGTGGGGGGAGATGAGGAGCTGACTGTCAAACTTCAGAGGTTTGAACTGATAATGTGAACTGAGCTGGTTCTCCCTGGGATTGGTTAATGAAGGGAAAACAAGACCTCTCTCTACTCCTCTCTGCTCCTCTCTGCTCCTCTCTGCTCCTCTCTGCTCCTCTCTGCTCCTCTCCCTGCTCCTCTCTGCTCCTCTCTCTGCTCCTCTCTCTGCTCCTCTCCCTGCTCCTCTCTCTGCTCCTCTCTCTGCTCCTCTCTCTGCTCCTCTCTCTGCTCCTCTCTCTGCTCCTCTCCCTGCTCCTCTCTCTGCTCCTCTCCCTGCTCCTCTCTGCTCCTCTCTCTGCTCCTCTCTCTGCTCCTCTCCCTGCTCCTCTCTGCTCCTCTCTCTGCTCCTCTCTCTGCTCCTCTCCCTGCTCCTCTCTCTGCTCCTCTCTCTGCTCCTCTCTGCTCCTCTCTCCTCACTCCTCCCTGCTCCTCTCTCCTCACTCCTCTCTGCTCCTCTCCCTGCTCCTCTCTCCTCTCTCCTCCCTGCTCCTCTCCAACTCTCTAACTGTAATCGTGTTATTTAACTTGACAAAGTAATTAGTTACATTTCTAGTTGCCACCAAAAGTAGTGTGATTACAGTATGTAACATATTACTCCCAACACTACTGACCTCAGAGTCTGCAGTCTGCAGTGTGGACTCTGCAGAAAATCACACAGCAGCTTCACTCCTGAATCATACAGGTTGTTGTAGCTCAGGTCCAGCTGTGTCAGATGGGAGGGGTTGGACTTCAGAGCTGAGGCCAGAGAATCACAGCTGATCTTTGACAACCTGCAGAACTTCAACCTGAATAAAGAATAAATGAAGTGAGTTTATGAAACAGTTCAGTCAGTACAAACATTAATATCTACAAATACATTTATGACACATCTACTCATTATTTCAGAGCGCTCCTCTCTGCTCCTCTCTGCTCCTCTCTGCTCCTCTCTCTGCTCCTCTCTCTGCTCCTCTCTGCTCCTCTCTGCCGCTCTCTCTGCTCCTCTCTCTGCTCCTCTCTCTGCTCCTCTCTCTGCTGCTCTCTGCTCCTCTCTCTACTCCTCTTCCTGCTCCTCTCCTCACTCCTCTCTCTACTCCTCTCCTCACTCCTCTCCCTGCTCCTCTCCTCACTCCTCTCTGCTCCTCTCCTCACTCCTCTCTCTGCTCCTCTCCTCACTCCTCTCTGCTCCTCTCTGCTCCTCTCCTCACTCCTCTCCCTGCTCCTCTTCCTGCTCCTCTCTCTACTCCTCTCTCTGCTCCTCTCCTCACTCCTCTCTGCTCCTCTCTGCTCCTCTCCTCACTCCTCTCCCTGCTCCTCTTCCTGCTCCTCTCTCTACTCCTCTCTCTGCTCCTCTCCTCACTCCTCTCCCTGCTCCTCTTCCTGCTCCTCTCTCTGCTCCTCTCCTCACTCCTCTCTCTACTCCTCTCCTTGCTCCTCTCCTCACTCCTCTCTGCTCCTCTTCCTGCTCCTCTCTCTGCTCCTCTCCTCACTCCTCTCTCTGCTCCTCTCTCTGCTCCTCTCCTCACTCCTCTCCCTGCTCCTCTCCCTGCTCCTCTCTCTGCTCCTCTCCTCACTCCTCTCTCTGCTCCTCTCCTCACTCCTCTCTCTACTCCTCTCCTCACTCCTCTCCCTACTCCTCTCCTCACTCCTCTCTCTGCTCCTCTCCTCACTCCTCTCTCTACTCCTCTCCTCACTCCTCTCCCTACTCCTCTCCTCACTCCTCTCCCTGCTCCTCTCCTCACTCCTCTTCCTGCTCCTCTCCTCACTCCTCTCTCTACTCCTCTCCTCACTCCTCTCCCTGCTCCTCTCCTCACTCCTCTCTGCTCCTCTCCTCACTCCTTTCCCTGCTCCTCTTCCTGCTCCTGTCTCTACTCCTCTCTCTGCTCCTCTCCTCACTCCTCTCTGCTCCTCTCTGCTCCTCTCCTCACTCCTCTCCCTGCTCCTCTCCTCACTCCTCTCTGCTCCTCTCCTCACTCCTCTCTCTGCTCCTCTCCTCACTCCTCTCTGCTCCTCTCTGCTCCTCTCCTCACTCCTTTCCCTGCTCCTCTTCCTGCTCCTCTCTCTACTCCTCTCTCTGCTCCTCTCCTCACTCCTCTCTCTACTCCTCTCCTCACTCCTCTCTCTACTCCTCTCCCTGCTCCTCTCTCTGCTCCTCTCTCTTCACTCCTCTCTCTGCTCCTCTCTGCTCCTCTCCCTGCTCCTCTTCCTGCTCCTCTCTCTGCTCCTCTCCTCACTCCTCTCTCTACTCCTCTCCTTGCTCCTCTCCTCACTCCTCTCTGCTCCTCTCCCTGCTCCTCTCTCTGCTCCTCTCCTCACTCCTCTCTGCTCCTCTCTCTTCACTCCTCTCCCTGCTCCTCTCTTCACTCCTCTCCTCACTCCTCTTCCTGCTCCTCTCCCTGCTCCTCTCTCCTCACTCCTCTCTGCTCCTCTCTCTTCACTCCTCTCCCTGCTCCTCTCTTCACTCCTCTCCTCACTCCTCTCTCCTCCCTCCTCCCTGCTCCTCTCCAACTCTCTAACTATAATCGTGTTATTTAACTTGACAAAGTAATTAGTTACATTTCTAGTTACCACCAAAAGTAGTGTGATTACAGTATGTAACATATTACTCCCAACACTACTGACCTCAGAGTCTGCAGTCTGCAGTGTGGACTCTGCAGAAAATCACACAGCAGCTTCACTCCTGAATCATACAGGTGGTTCCAGCTCAGGTCCAGCTCTGTCAGATGGGAGTGGTTGGACTTCAGAGCTGAGGCCAGAGAATCACAGCTGATCTCTGACAAACTGCAGCGCTTCAACCTGAATAAAGAATAAATGAAGTGAGTTTATGAAACAGTTCAGTCAGTACAAACATTAATATCTACAAATACATTTATGACACATCTACTCATTATTTCAGAGCGCTCCTCTCTGCTCCTCTCTCTGCTCCTCTCTCTGCTCCTCTCTGCTCCTCTCTCTGCTCCTCTCTGCTCCTCTCTCTGCTCCTCTCTGCTCCTCTCTCTGCTCCTCTCTGCTCCTCTCTGCTCCTCTCTCTGCTCCTCTCTCTGCTCCTCTCTGCTCCTCTCTCTGCTCCTCTCTCTGCTCCTCTCTCTGCTCCTCTCTGCTCCTCTCTCTGCTCCTCTCTCTTCACTCCTCTCCCTGCTCCTCTCTCTGCTCCTCTCTCTGCTCCTCTCTCTGCTCCTCTCTCTGCTCCTCTCTCTGCTCCTCTCTTCACTCCTCTCCCTGCTCCTCTCTCTGCTCCTCTCTCTGCTCCTCTCTGCTCCTCTCTACTCCTCTCTCTGCTCCTCTCTCTGCTCCTCTCCCTGCTCCTCTCTCTGCTCCTCTCTTCACTCCTCTCCCTGCTCCTCTCTCTGCTCCTCTCTCTGCTCCTCTCTCTGCTCCTCTCTGCTCCTCTCTCTGCTCCTCTCTCTGCTCCTCTCTGCTCCTCTCTCTGCTCCTCTCTGCTCCTCTCTGCTCTCTCTCTGCTCCTCTCTCTGCTCCTCTCTCTGCTCCTCTCTGCTCCTCTCTCTGCTCCTCTCTGCTCCTCTCTCTGCTCCTCTCTCTGCTCCTCTCTCTTCACTCTCTCTCTCTGCTCCTCTCTGCTCCTCTCTCTGCTCCTCTCTCTTCACTCCTCCCTCTGCTCCTCTCTGCTCCTCTCTCTGCTCCTCTCTCTTCACTCCTCTCCCTGCTCCTCTCTCTGCTCCTCTCTCTGCTCCTCTCTTCACTCCTCTCCCTGCTCCTCTCTCTGCTCCTCTCTCTGCTCCTCTCTGCTCCTCTCTGCTCCTCTCTGCTCCTCTCTCTGCTCCTCTCTCTGCTCCTCTCTCTCCTCTCTCTGCTCCTCTCTGCTCCTCTCTCTGCTCCTCTCTCTGCTCCTCTCTCTGCTCCTCTCCCTGCTCCTCTCTCTGCTCCTCTCTTCACTCCTCTCCCTGCTCCTCTCCCTGCTCCTCTCTTCGCTCCTCTCCCTGCTCCTCTCTTCTCCTCTCTCTGCTCCTCTCTCTTCACTCCTCTCTCTGCTCCTCTCCCTGCTCCTCTCTTCGCTCCTCTTCCTGCTCCTCTCTCTGCTCCTCTCTCTGCTCCTCTCTCTTCACTCCTCTCTCTGCTCCTCTCTCTGCTCCTCTCTTCACTCCTCCCTCTGCTCCTCTCTGCTCCTCTCTCTGCTCCTCTCTCTTCACTCCTCTCTCTGCTCCTCTCTCTGCTCCTCTCTTCACTCCTCCTCTGCTCCTCTCTGCTCCTCTCTCTGCTCCTCTCTCTCCTCTCTCCTGCTCCTCTTCGCTCCTCTCTCTGCTCCTCTCTTCGCTCCTCTCCCTGCTCCTCTCCCTGCTCCTCTTCCTGCTTCTCTCTGCTCCTCTCCCTGCTCCTCTCTTCGCTCCTCTTCCTGCTCCTCTCTCTGCTCCTCTCTCTGCTCCTCTCTCTTCACTCCTCTCTCTGCTCCTCTCTCTGCTCCTCTCTTCACTCCTCCCTCTGCTCCTCTCTGCTCCTCTCTCTGCTCCTCTCTCTTCACTCTTCTCCCTGCTCCTCTCTTCGCTCCTCTCTCTGCTCCTCTCTCTGCTCCTCTCTGCTCTTCTCCCTGCTCCTCTCTCTGCTCCTCTCTGCTCCTCTCTGCTCCTCTCTAACTGTAGTCATGTTCTTTAACTTGACATAACGTCGTGTGTTGTTGTGCTCACACAGTGCAAAGAGTGAAAATCTTCAGTGTCTCATTGATCTTAATGATCTTGTGAATTTCTGACTGAATATAGAGGAAACACTGAAACACGTCACTGCAGAGACATTTTGACATTTTGACTGTTGGAAATTCATTTTTAAGATCTGAGGAGTTCTAAAAGAGACAGATATGTGATATATAATTCTATAGATCTATTACATTCTTACTAGTTACAGTTTCAAGCCGACACATCGATCATTTCATGATCAGCGAGTAGGACGCACTCTCCAGTGGCTCTCGCAGATTTTAAGTTTAGAACTCCATTTCTACAAAGCCATCAACAAAGTTTGGGAAATTTACAGTTTGAGAACTTTGATATGAGAACAGGCTCGTTGAAAATGCAGAGAAAAACTATTTGATGCTAAACAAGACCTGGACGAGGAGACGGGCCTGCAGCAAGCCTCAGGCTGAGCTACGGAGACGAGAGCCGGTGAGAGCGTCCAGCAGGCGGATAGCAACCATGTGCTAAAGACCATAACATCACTCCACGCAGAGCTAGCATGTGTGAAGTCTGACATCTGCAACAACATCGAGACTTCAGAGGTAACTACCACCTTCAGAGGGGAGACAGCTGCTCTGAGAACAGGAAGTGACGCAGCAATATCAGTGCTTAATACTTAAATGGACGCACAAAAGCAAACTTTGAAGGAGCTAGCCAACGCTGCTAATGACACTTCAGACACAATGCACTACGCCACAAACCCGAGTTAAGTTTGGATCCGGCTAAGCTACAGGTGACACACAGCAGGTCAGAGAGGCTCTTCACAGATCCAGAAGAACCACGCCAATACGTGACCCTCCATTTCGGGTCAGCAGAGTGAGGTGAGACTATAATAATGGTCCAGATATGTGGACCTCATTCCCTGAGATGAGCTCAACCTGAGGACTCCAACAGGTGAGCAGAAATCACCTCAATCATTCGCTGTTGTTTTGTTTCCATTTCAAGCCACAAATGATTCGTTTTAGTGTGTTATAAGATATTCCTCTCACATCTTGGTTCAATAAGCTAAGACATATGATAGTTCAACAGGGTTAGAACCTCTCCTCACTCCATGTGGTTCATATGCACATTCAACCCACATTAGATGGTGGCATCAAGAGAGGAACTAAAGACTGTGTCCCAGTTCTCGTTAGAATCAATAGAACCGCAGTTTATTAAGGTGTCTGGTTGTTTACATGACTGCTGAGCTGCACAGTTACTGTAGGAGCAGGACAATGATTGATAAGAGTTGGAGAGATCGGACCTCTGCGCAGGACGAGAACATTCTGTTTGTGGAATGTTAATGAACCTGTAAAACAGAAGCTACATTTGAGGCAGATCCAAGCGGATAAAATTAGAGCCAGTTGGATAAACAAAGTATACTATTCCACATTTACAGCCAAATCAAGGCGAGGGCCAGAATTATCTGTAAAAATAATACATTCCACCAATCACATTACGGAATGTTTCAATCTGGTTTTAGATTCCTGTCTGGACAGATCATCTGCTCAGAGATCACCTCGATCCCATGCTTCCAGTTTTCTGAATCTATTTATTAAAAATACCACTTTGGTGGATGTGTGGAGAATCGTGAATATTTTTATTTCTGCTAGACAGCAAACTTCTCTCGGGCTAAACAATGTTAAATATCACAACGTAATAATCTCAGACCACTGCCCGCTTTCTGTGTCACTGAAGCTGCTGGAGCTGAGGAGAAACTTTACAGGCTTGATCCACAGTTGCTAACAAGAACACGATTCTGCAAATATTTGGAGACTCAATACAAATGATAAAGATGACATCTCCCCGGTTCTTTCAAATATATAAGAGGATACATTATTTCAAATCAGTCCTCTCAAAAGAAAGGCAACAATCAAAAGCAGACAGATCTAGAGGAGCAGAAAATGCTGCCCAGCCCTCTGCAGAGAAACACAATAAAACCTCAGCCCTCAAATATCGGCTCCTTACACTCTCTAATCTCTGAAGCTTTTACTTTTACTAAACAGACTTCTTTGAAAAACTGTTGGTGAGACAGTCACAGAAAGAGAAAGTGACAGAAGTATTGATGAGATGAGATCAGGAGCTGGCACCCTGTCACTTCACACAATGACATTAATAACTCATTATTATGAGGTTTTATACAGCTGCCAGGCACGTGCTCCTGAGACTAAGACACAGTTCCTAAATGCATGTCAAACACCAACAAAACGAGTGATCAGAATTCCTTATGAATGGAAATGACAGAGGGAGACAAAGGAAACAATGAAAGAGCGCGTGACCAGACGGATATGACATGAGGTTAATGAAAAATAAATAAATGGTAGTAAAACATCCACATTTCTTCTCAGGATGTGTAAGAAGTCCTTGGAGGATGGTAAATTACCATGAAGGAAGGCAAACCTTCCCCTGCTGCTGCCCCAGTGTGAGAGAGCCCTGCCTCCCTCGTCCTTCTCTTTAACCCTGATTACCTGATTGACTGGCACCTGTAAGGGAAGGAACAGACGGGAGGACAGGAAGGAGACACTGCCACCACCTGGCCACATGTAACACACCCCTCTATTGTAAATGGCTTTGGTAACTGCAAAGAACGTGGACTGCACAGTGTGGGTGGTCTGTACGTTAGTAGTTCATTTGTGTTATTTCAACAACTACAAGAGAAATGTGGTCTGTTTTTTAGACATCTCCAAGTCAGACATTTTGGATCTGGACCATTTTGAAAACGCCTCCCCTGACAAGCTGGACAGGTGTCTCAGAGACTGCACGGGACAGCAGAGGATATATGGAGGGAAAGCCTGACATATATTAACACTCCCTGACACTGTCTGATGCAGTTTGAAATTCTGCATAGGCTGCATTAAAATTACAGAGTATTCCCAGACATAAATGTAACCAAGCAGAGGCAAATCTACTTCACAGTTACGCATCATGTCCCAAACTAGAACAGCAATGTGTTCATTTTTCTCAAAGGTCTTCAAGACTACAATACGACCAGATCCACTCTTGGTTATACTGGGACATCCACTGGGAGCCTACAGCGTATGCAGCGCCACCTTCTGTCCTGTGGTCTCCTCTGTGGGAAAAAAACAGAGTCATCTACTTCCAAAGCACAGTTAACAGCACTGACTGACACATTACACCTTGAAGGGATTTGTTATTCTCGTGTGGTAGGTTGGAAGACTTCCAAAGTGGCAACCAATTATTCAATTATTTATTGTATATTATTGTATATATTTCTTTCTTTAAACAGGATGTAGGACAACCCGAGTAGGACTGGATGGGTCAGGGACGGAGTTATTCTTTATTTATTTTAATTATATAATAATATAATGTATTTATTTACTTGTTGTGTATATTTTTCTAGTTTTTCATTTATCTACTTATTTGTAGAACATCTTTGTTACTCATAACAAAATACTGAAGCACTGCATGAACCAAAGATGGCTGCTTTTTGATAGACTGTCTGATAACTGTAATCATGTTATTTAACTTGACAAAGTAATTAGTTTCATTTCAGTTACCACCAAAAGTAGTGTGATTACAGTATGTAACATGTTACTCCCAACACTACTGACCTCAGAGTCTGCAGTCATTTCTTTAGACATGACGTGAATATAAGATGAAAATCCAGAGCTGAGGAGCTTCACAGTGAATTATCCAGACTTGTTATATTCAGGTTAGCTCAACATTGATCTGCCACAGTCAGTGGACTAAACCACAGAAGAAGAAAGTAGACTTTAGCATTCAGAGACTCAGTGTGGATCAGTGTATCAGCCTGATGTGTGTATAGATCTGTTTCACATAATAAATAAATATTGATTTAATGTTGCAGCACATCGTTGGTACAGTTTCATGACTCACACCAGTCCAGTTTGTGTACAGACTAAATCCAGAGTCAAACTGTCGAGACTGACAGACTTTGAAGATCCAATAGTACATCAGAAAGATGAGCTGCGAAGTGAATGCCTCAGGCAGCAGAAACCTGATGGTGCAGAAGAGGATGATGATATCATGGAGGAACGAACCCCTGCATGGCATGTACCACCAACAAACTGAAGAAGTGGCTGACATCAAGAAATCCTACCAGTGGCTGGAAAAAGCTGGACTGAAAGACAGCACAGAAGCACTAATCATGGCAGCACAAGAACAGGCACTCCAGACAGGACCTGAGCTGCAGGCTGTGCAAAGATGCTCCTGAGACAGTTCAGCACATAGCAGGGTGTAAGATGCTGGTAGGTAAAGCATACATGAAACACCATGACCAAGTGGCTGGCATAGTGTACAGGAACATCTGCACTGAGCATGGTCAAAATGGAAGACACCTCCTAATGTGGTTGAGAATGACCAAGCAAAGATCCTGTGGGACTTCCAGATCCAGACCCACAAGCTGGTGATGGCTAACCAAGCAGGCATCGTGGTGGAGGACAAACAACAGAAGAAGGCTGCTGTGATAGACGCTGCAATTCAGAGTGACAGCGATATCAAGAAGAAGGAACACGAGAAGATCGAGTAATACCAAAGGCTGAAAGAGGAGTTAGAGAAGATGTGGGGAGTAAAGGCAACAGTGGTGCCAGTGGTAATCAGAGTACTGAGAGCTGTGACCCACAAACTGGAGGAGTGGCTACAGCAGATTCCAGGTACAACACCTGAGGTCTCTGTCCACAAGTGTGCGGTCCTAGCAACAGCTAAGATACTGTGCAGAACCCTCAAGATCCCAGGCCTCTGGTAGAGGACCCGAGCTTGACTGAGACACAGCACCTACCACAGGGTGAGAAGAGGATTTTATATATATCAGTATAGATCAGTTGCCTCTATCTAACGCTGATCCTCATGTTTGATTTGGCAAAAGTTTTACGTCGGATGCTCTTCCTGACACGAGCCTCTGTATTTATCCGTGCTTGGGACTGGCACAATAAGACGCTGTCTTGTGCCCCCTTGTGGCTACATTGGGATTTTATATATGTATGTAATTTCTTTTCTGTTCCTTAAAAAGTCTTTAATGGCAAAGCAATGGCACTATGTCTGTAATATAGTGTTCAAATTGTTCAATAAAAAGTTTGTCATCAAGAAAAAGAGTCGTTGTGATTTGTACCAAGAAAAAAATGAACTGAAGGAAATGTTTTAATTTCCTGTTAAATTTAAATTTGGTGGATAAACACAGAACAAAACACATGAACTGACCTCAGAGTCTGCAGTCTGCAGTTTGGACTCTCCAGTCCAGCACACAGCAGCTTCACTGCTGAATCCTGCAGCTCGTTGTTACTCAGGTCCAGCTCTGTCAGATGGGAGCGGTCGGACTTCAGAGCTGAGGCCACGACTTCACAGTGAGTCTCTGAGAGTTTACAGTCAGAAAGTCTGTGAATTCAGATAATATGACATTTAAAATAGAATTACAGTTATATATATATATATATATAGTATAGTATTATTATAAAAACAGACTCTGTCATTTAGATCACTGAGCACGTTAACATGAACGGCTGTAGGTCGGGTGGTCAGCTGATGGTCTGAGCTGGTCAGTCATAGATCAGAAGGTTTGTGGTTTGAAACCTGAGCTCCTCCTGTCCACATGTCAAAGTGTCCCTGAGCAACATCAACCCCAAATGTCCAGATGACGGTGATGTAACCGCGTCACATTTTGATCTACAGGCTGCTGCATTTGTTTTTACAGACATACGTTATCTGTAACCGCTTATCCTCACTACTTTAACATGATGCTCAGTGAACTTTAAATGACTGTCGGGTGGAGCTCAGGTGTGTTTACCTCAGTCAGGTGCTCGTGTGTTTTTTAAAAGTTAGGATTACACTTCTGTTTAAATGTTTGTGTGTTCCCATTCATTACATGTCTTAAGTGCACTTTGAGGTTAATGGGTTAGGTTAATGTATAAACAGAGGAACAGAACAATGGTCAGAGAGGTGACATTTAGATTATGTGTGTGTGTGTGTGTGTGTGTGTGTGTGTGTGTGTGTGTGTGTGTGTGTGTGTACATATATGTGCAGCTTTACATTGTTTTCTAATGTAATCACATCTGGACTTACTCAGCCTTTCTGCAGTTCACCACAGCTGGAACCAGTCTCCATCGTCCCTCATCTGATGTGTTGAACTTCTTCAGGTTCAACTCATCCAGAACCTCCTCTGACATCTGCAGCATGTAGGCCAGAGCTGAGCAGTGGATCTCAGAGAGTCTCTTCTTTGATCTGTTCTCTGACTTCAGGAACTCTTGGATCTCCTGATGGACTGAGTCATCGTTCATCTCCATCAGACAGTGGAAGATGTTGATGCTTCTGTCAAGAGAGGTATCACCACCACCACCATGATCATCATCATCATCATCATCATCATCATCACCATCGTCATCTTCATCATTCTTCATCTCCTTCAGGTTGTTGATGGCTCTCTGGATGATTTCTGGCCTGTTGTCTGTCTGACCCAGCAGGCCTCCTAAGAGTCTCTGGTTGGACTCCAGAGAGAGGCCATGAAGGAAGCGAACAAACAGGTCCAGGTGACCATTTTCACTTTGAAGGGATTTCTCCATGACCTTCATCAGGAAGACATCCAGAGGTGGGTAATCCTCCTCCTCCTCCTCCTCTGTCAGGAAGTCCTTCAGCACCTTTGTCTTCTTGTTGGTGTAACAGTGGAGCAGGTAGACTGCAGCCAGAAACTCCTGAACGCTCAGATGAACAAAGCAGTAGACTGTTTTCTTGAAGATCACACTCTCTCTTTTGAAGATCTCTGTACAAACTCCTGAGTACACCGAGGCCTCTGTGACATCCAGACCACACTGCTCCAGGTCTTCTTGGTAGAACATGATGTTTCCTTTCTCCAGCTGTTCAAACGCCAGCCTCCCCAGCTTCAGAAGAACTTCCCTGTCAGCCTCCGTCAGCTCCTGTGGACTCGTCTCATGTCCTTCATCGTACTTCTTCTTCTTCCTCTTTGTCTGAACCAGCAGGAAGTGTGAGTACAGCTCAGTCAGGGTCTTGGGCAGCTCTCCTCTCTGGTCTGTGGTCAACATGTGGTCCAGAACTGTAGCAGTGATCCAGCAGAAGACTGGGATCAGACACATGATGTGGAGGCTCCTGGAGGTCTTGATGTGTGAGATGATTCTGCTGGACAGATCTTCATCACTGACTCTCCTCCTGAAGTACTCCTCCTTCTGAGCGTCAGTGAAGCCTCGTACTTCTGTTACCTTGTCAACACATGAAGGAGGGATCTGATTGGCTGCTGCAGGTCTGGAAGTTATCCAGATGAGAGCCGAGGGAAGCAGCTTCCCCTTGATGAGGCTTGTCAACAGCACGCTGACTGATGACTCCTGTGTGACATCAGACACGACCTCTTTGTTGTTGAAGTCCAGTGAAAGTCTGCTTTCATCCAGGCCGTCAAAGATGAACAGAAGTTTACAGACAGCGAGCTTCTCTGCTGTGACCTTCTGTAATGTTGGATGGAAAACATGGAGCAGCCTGAGAAGACTGAACCGCTCATCTTTGATCAAGTTCAGCTCCCTGAACGAGAGCAGAACCACCAGACTGACATCTTGGTTCTCCGAGCCCTCTGCCCAGTCCAGAGTGAACTTCAGCACTGAGAAGGTTTTTCCAACGCCAGCGACGCCGTTGGTCAGAACGACTCTGATGCGTCTCTGTTGGTCAGGTAAGGCTTTAAAGATGTCGTGGCATTTGTTCTGATCACTTCCTGTTTCATCACTTCCTGTTTCATCACTTCCTTCAGTCATACGTTCACATCTCGTCTTCAGACTGATCTTATATTCATCAAGAACCTCCTGCAGACCTCCATCTTTGAAAGAGAAGACAAAATGAGACCAAACAAAGAAAATCTGACGACCTGCTGATTATTTTCATCACCAATATAAAACCAATATACAAATATATAAAGTAAACTTAAAGTTCACGTTCACGTCATGTAGACCTGTTTGTAATGAACAGCACTGCTAATGAAGCACATCTGTGTGACTGATAAGGCTGATCTGTGAAAGTACACAGAGGAACAGTGACCTGCAAACCACAGAGGTTCAGTTAGAAGAGCTGCACACAGACAGACTTTTAAACAGAGTTTCCTGTCTGGTCACCAGCACAGACATGTTGGTGCAGTCAGTTTAACTTTGGTTTGAGGGAGGAGACCATCTCAGGTTGGACCCTGTTGACCATGATGCTACCAAGCAGAGCCTCAACAGCTCCACTCGCTGTGTCCTGCTGTGAGGCTGCAGTTAAAATGCATTTATTCATGATTTAACGTGCTGTGAAGACAAAGTAAAGGTCAACCAGGGCTCCAGAGTGGGACGACTATTTTAAGAGTGCAACTAATCATTTTTCTAGGTTCCCTGGTGCACCTGACAAGCCCAGGTGAAAACATAAATGTATTTGTCAAGCCGTCATGTCTCTGTGTTCCCCTGTGACCGAGCTCACACTCATGGTAGGATCATATCATGGTCTAAACCAATAAGAGACAGAGCTCGGGCGGGTCTTTGCCTCTGATTGGCTGTCGTCCTGTTCACTGCTCGTATGTGTTTGAAAACTGTGACCGACAGAATGAAGGAAAATGAAGGGAGGTGGAAACATTGAAAGTTTCACTTTCATCATTAAGAAAATTAAACCTGCAACCAGCCGTACTACTGTCATCCCATCCATCCCCACTACTGAGAGTCCGTCCAGCCAACACACAGGCCCTCGGTCCCTGGTAAGATGCCGAGCCTCGGTCCTTCAGCGACAGCATCAGACTCGGAACCAGAAGAGACGGCCGAGTCTGAGATAGAGCCCGGCCCTGAGACTCAAATTAAAAAGCCCAAATGTATTCTGACTAAACAACTTCCCTGGCTGAGGACAAAGGACGTCACGCTGCACTGTGTGCACTGTCAGGAGGTCAGAAGATGGCCGGTAATAGCAAGCAGGTCGACAACGTGTCGCATCGAAACTTTAAAAACACAACATGTCTAAAAAAACACACTAAGTGTGTAGATAAAGTGTAAGATGAAACATTTCAAAATAAAAAGTCTTTTTACTTTTACATGTTTCAGATTGAAATGTTCGATTTCAGCTCAGTGAAGCTCTTTAAATCTTTTATATGTAATTATGCTTCGAATAAAGACAAACATTTCTCTACACCGTGTTCTTGTTTAAAAATCATTCATGATATGAAAATTATGGAGTGTGATAAAAAAGTGACTTTATGGCGTTAAAGGTGACGCAGTGAAAAGACTGCACCAGTGCAAAAAGTCAGTCTAGAGCTCATCGCTACATTAATGTTGGTTCTACCTCACAAACAGCTAACACTGACCTCTGACCTGTATCTAACACTGACCTCTGACCTGTATCTAACACTGACCTCTGACCTGTATCTACAACACTGACCTCTGACCTGTATCTAACACTGACCTCTGACCTGTATCTACAACACTGACCTCTGACCTGTATCTAACACTGACCTCTGACCTGTATCTACAACACTGACCTCTGACCTGTATCTAACACTGACCTTTGACCTGTATCTAACACTGACCTCTGACCTGTATCTAACACTGACCTCTGACCTGTATCTAACACTGACCTCTGACCTGTATCTAACACTGACCTCTGACCTGTATCTAACACTGACCTCTGACCTGTATCTACAACACTGACCTCTGACCTGTATCTACAACACTGACCTCTGACCTGTATCTAACACTGACCTCTGACCTGTATCTACAACACTGACCTCTGACCTGTATCTAACACTGACCTCTGACCTGTATCTAACACTGACCTTTGACCTGTATCTAACACTGACCTCTGACCTGTATCTACAACACTGACCTCTGACCTGTATCTAACACTGACCTCTGACCTGTATCTACAACACTGACCTTTGACCTGGAGCCGTACTGCTTTCTGTGCCAGGACTTCTCCTCCCTTGTGGACGGTGCAGATGTAGGTGCCACTGTCTGTGTAGCAGAGGTCCTTCAGCATCAGACTGAGGTCTCCAGTTCTCAGTGAGCGTTTCTTCATATTTGTGCGGTTGCGGTAAAAGTTGTCTTGTTTCTCAGGACGGTCACGGCCGTTCTGATGAACATGGACCTTCATGGGTTCTGGGTCAGAGCGGTTCCACTCCACTGTGACGTTGTCCAGCTGCTGGACTTTGGTTTTGTAAGGAAGCATGACAGACCTGATGCCCTGCTCCACCTCCACCTCCACCTTGGAGACTACGAGGACAAGAAGTCATAACATCAGCTGGACAAACACACACACACACACACACACACACACACACACACAGTCCTCTGCTACCACGGTGATGGGAATCTCTAAATTTGGTTATTAGCAAAAAGAAGAAGATATTATTAATTATTGAAGTTAATAAATAAAAGTTAATAATTCAAGTTAATGATCACAGAGCACCACCCTGAAATCAGGGAACCAAAACATGCTACAGTCTGAAATACTGTGTGTGTGTGTGTGTGTGTGTGTGTGTGTGTGTGTGTGTGTGTTTCTTTCCTGTTAACGTTACAATGTCACACAGTCTGATTGGTGTGAGCGTGTCATGTGATCTGTCTGCTTTGTAAACAGGAAGAGAGCAGGTTAGCTCTTCCTGTAAAGTCTGTAAAAAATCTTCAACACATTTTGTAAATCCGTCTGTGGAGCTTCAGAAAACATGAGAAGAAATATTCAGCCTCTTGAATTAAAGAGGAAAACATTTTTACGGGATTCGAACACGTGTCATTGTGACAAAATGAACTACTGCAGTGAGCCACAAGGTTCATAATACAAGACCATGAACAGCAGACAGACAGCCGTCTCTCTTAAACACAGGACAGATAACCAGGTTAAATCAGTAACAGTTAACCTGGTTAACGTGGTCACATGTTAATACAGAACACCGGGCAGGAAAAGTTCTGGTCTGGTGAAGTGTCCTTGCTCTGCAGTGCTCGGGCTCAAAAGAGCCTGAAGAAGAGAGACTATGTTGACCAGGTCAGGTTACTGTAACAGGAAGTGACCTGTGACCCTGGTTCTGTTCTGACTGGTTCTCAGGTCCTTTTGGATCATTACATCATTTTTCTTTTCTTCAGCGGATGCATGTGTGCACCTGAATGTAGTGTAATGTAGTAACAGTGACTCTGTACAACATAAACTTGTTATTTTCAGATGTAGCAGTACTACAGGACCATGAAGTACTCTGACCTGTAGTACTGGTTTGAATCCTACCTTCTCTTCATTCATACCACCTCTCTGTATCACTGCTATGCAGATGACTCTGCTCTTTCTGTCATTCCCACCTGATGACCCCTCGCTCTCTGCTCTGGTCTCTGAACGCCTCTCAGATATCTCCACATGGATGAAGGAACACCACCTCCAGCTGAACCTCTCAAAATCCACTCCACTGTCTACCTGTAGCAGCCACGTCAGATTCAAATCTCTAATGCTGACTGCAAAGTAGTTTTGAACGTCCTGAAACAGAACGTTGGTGGAACGTCCTACCAGTTCCTACAGATCAGGGGCGTCCCTCTCTACCTTCACAGACCTGCTGAAGACCTGCAGCTCTGCAGAGAGGACCTCCTCTACAACACTACCAACAGCTGGACGTGACACATCTGTCCTCTACAGCTGGACACATCTGTCCTCTACAGCTGGACGTGACACATCTGTCCTCTACAGCTGGACGTGACACATCTGTCCTCTGCAGCTGGACGTGACACATCTGTCCTCTGCAGCTGGACACATCTGTCCTCTACAGCTGGACACGACACATCTGTCCTCTGCAGCTGGACACGACACATCTGTCCTCTGCAGCTGGACCTTTATGGAAGAATTATCCTATCTTTATTCAAGAGCGTAGATGTTCAGTTTGAGAGAATGATTTGTCCTTCTCATGCTCAGATTTATTCTCCTACTTCAGCTGTATGTCATATTATGATTTTACATTTAAATTCATAAATGATTGTTACAGTAGTGGAATCCGTGTAACCAGCTGATTCTCTTATTGAAACGTAACAATAGATGATGGCTGAATAGGCTTCGTGATTAGAAAGGTATAATGAAAACTACACTCTGATGATTTGAGGATAACGTTGGTGCATTAGTTAGCCTGTATATCAGTTAGGCTTTCACAAGAAGAAGACTTTCCGGAGCGCGGCAGCCTGCTGAGTGGGAGACGAGATGGATGACCAAAGACCTCAAGTTCATTTCTTAATGTTACAGCTCAGAGCACACAGTTCATATAGTTTCAATATGTAACTTGTTTGTCTGCTGGCAGGGATGTTGATGTGAGCAGATTTCCCAAATCTAAAACCGGGACACTCGCGTGACCGTAATGCTCATGTGTTTTTACGTGAACATGCAGCTTGCCTACAGTAATCATTGTGACACTCGTACTTATCATGCTCTGAGCTGTAACATTAAGAAATGAAATGATACCATCCATCTCGTCTCCCACTCAGCAGTCTTTTTGTGAGAGCCTCACCGATATACAGGCTAACTAATGCTACAGTACTGTAACAGTCATTGTAAGAGCCATAATGACAATGTTAATAGTGTTTAACAGTTTAGTTGTAAAATGTTTGAAATGTTCCTTTAGTTGATTGTTGGTGACGTCACAGCCACTTAGACGTCAGACATGATTAAGCAGCCTAAGGAGCAACACAGTTTTTGACGGTTTGTTTAAGATTGAATCTTGTAACTTTGTTTTTTGTTTTTAAAGTAAAGTTTCTTTTTAACAAGAGTTACGTCGTCGGAAGATTCATTACCAGTCAAGCTTATTGCTGATGGGTTGTTTAATGGTGGCGGTGAAAAGGATAAATGGACTGATAGAAGATTGCCGCTCCAATCATTTATGAATTTAAATTTAAAATCATAATATGACATGCAGCTAAAGTGCAGCAGCCAGGATGCGAACCGACGTCCCATGGTTTAAAATACAACAGGTAGAAGTGTACTTATCTACTTGTTACCAAACCTAGGGGAAATCTGGGCCGGCAGCAATGGTTACACAGGCTAGGGAGCACTGCGTAGCCAATATACATAGAAGAGGCTGTGGATCAATAAGAGAGAGGACCGAAACTAGCGTCTTGCTCATGCCTGAACTCGTTTATTTTTCGCTGCGCATGAACCAAGCTACAGTAGGTAGCTTGGGTCTCCCTTGTGAATCCACAGCAGTGCTAGAGCACCACCTACTGGCGTAAACGTGTATTTTCTATGTAAAACTGAATGAAAGAACCTAAATGTCAGACTGCATGTTAGAGTAGTTCAAAATTATCCAAAAATAGGGGGGGGGGCTACACACTGAACTATCATAACACTGTTATACCAGTAAGAGTATTTATAATGTAATGCTAACATGAAATCTGAAAAAATCTAAACTACGATAACTCTCTTTAGGATTATTTAAGATTAATTATACATAAATCAGCTGTCGTCTTAAATAAGTGACGATTCAAACAGCTGGTTAATGTGGTAAACTGGTGTATTATAGAGAGAAGCAGCTTTACAAACAGACCATGTACCCGCCCCTACGGAGCGCTCAAAAACATGAAGGAACGCACCCAAGATTGGGCCACACTCTAGCTGTCTCCCTATTGGCTGGTGAACACTAATATTAGCGCAGGGCGGGGCATCTTTCAGTCTGAGCACACACCTCCACCTGAGAGGACGTGCCGAGTGTGAGCACAAAAAGTTTGAGAGCACACAGGACAGATTTGAGTGTGAGCGAAATGTTTGTGTCCAAAAAGAAGAAATGTGAGCACAAGCATGTGATGTTTGAGTCCAAGCACACGTTTTGAAAGAAAGCAGCAGAAATCTGAGTGCGAGCACAAAATGTGAGCACGAGAAGGAGAAACCAGACTGAACATCTACGCTCTTGAATGAAGAAGGATAATTCCTCCACAGACCTTGGTTCTCTGTAAACACATCCATGCTTGTGCAGTAACAGGAAGACATTCTTTCATTGTTTCAGTTTATGGGCAGTGATCAGCTTTTCAACCAAGCAGAGGACAGAACTGTTCTAAGAATTTTCAAATGACCGTTCAATCAGGAGGACTGGATTCAAAGTATCAAAGTGAAGTTGAATTTGTACAAGAAGGAGCGTTTAACAGTGCAACACACACAAAGGGAGAAACAGGCTCTGTGGAGCTCTGACAGCTGGTTCTTGTACACTCTCTAATGTCGTACGGACACCTCCCCATAGATACAGAGAGCATCACAACATCTTAGTTTCCTTAATCAGTAGTCAACATTTCCCCAGTCTAAGTGTCACCGGTCTCACCGGTCTCACCTGTCTCACCTGTCTCACCTGTCTCACCGGTCTCACCGGTCTCACCTGTCTCACCGGTCTCACCTGTCTCACCTGTCTCACCGGTCTCACCTGTCTCACCGGTCTCACCTGTCTCACCTGACCCTCGTTCTGTTCTGGACTTCTTCTATTTATACATGAACCTGAACCTTACCTCACCTGCCAGCCTCAGCAACAAAGTCATGTTAGAGAAGTGGAAACAGAACATGTGAGGAACAGGAGCTCACACACACATTGGATGATTTCAAACATCTGAAACACAGTATGAAACTAATTTATATAACAAGAACAACTACAGCAAACCTGCTCAAACACACACATAACATACCTGTGATGGTTCTGTACCGAAGATAGACTGCTGCAAGACTCAAAGCAGCAACCAGGAGAACCAGAGCAACCAGGAGGATGATCCAGGCCTCAGCTGGGAAGGTGTACGGTTCTGTGGACATCAACATGAACATGAGCGTTACGTGTTTCTGAAGTATTCATTTTAAAGCTTCATGGCACATTTTCACAGATATATTACGACCCTTATCCTGACCTTAAACCCTACACCTGCCGTTTCC
Organism: Nibea albiflora; assembly: GCA_014281875.1. NCBI lineage: Eukaryota > Metazoa > Chordata > Actinopteri > Sciaenidae > Nibea > Nibea albiflora. The sequence continues at coordinate 504,936 of CM024799.1, read as the reverse complement.
TGCCAGTTCCAGCCTGAAGACTCACCTGAGGACTCTTGCTTGGATTTGCCAAATTACCTGTGCATGAATCAAGAGATGGAGACGGCTCTGCATTGCATCCCCTCCTACAACCCTTCTCTCTGGTCCAAGCCTCTTCTATGGGTAGAATGAGCAAGAACGGGACACACTGCTCAGAGTCCTGGAGTCTTCACAGATCCTGGACTTTAACCATCTTCAAGGTCATCAATGCAGCTGCAGTCTGCATCCATCTTCCTCAATCCATGTGGATCCGTCCTGCCATCCATGTCGCTTAGGTCCAGCCTGTCAGGGAGATTCTGCTTTGTTGTGCTTCTGGGTTCAATCTTGTGATTCTCCGAGCATTCACACAGAAGAACTGCGGCACGTTAACACCTGCAGGTTCAGTAGATAACCTGCTGTGTGTGTGTGCACGTCAAGGCTCTTCATGAGCCGACACCTGGATGTATGTTTGACCTTTTATATCATAACTCATGAGAACTGTATCCAGGTCTGATAATACATCCATGTCCACATAATATTTTACCTCAGATCTGTTCCTGCGTCAGTCCTCAGGTCGCTCACTCTGTCAGTCCTGTCTAAAGTCTGTACTGTCTGTACTGTACTGACCAATGGCATTGAGGAAATGACGGCTGAATGAAGAGGCTGAGGTGAATACCTCAGAATACAAATGTATGTTGGATATATGTTCATATTATATTCTGGAGGTCAGATGCTGGAGCTAATGCTCCACACAATTAAAACTCAGAGAAGAACACAGAGTACACAGAGTACACAGAGTACACAGACTACTACATGGAGGAGTACTAATGGAAGGATCTGAACTGAAACACAGCATGTATCTACAGCAGTGACCTCTGGTTGGTTTGCTCCTCACCTTTGACCAGCAGCTGTACGTCTGTCAGTCTCTCTTCATATCTGTTGGTGTGGACGGTGCAGGTGTAGGTGCCGCTGTCAGAGAGGCGGGGTTTGTTCAGAGTGAGGCTGAAGTCTCCAGTGTCCAGAGCGTCAGCTGACATCGAGGTTCGGCTGCTGTAATGCTGGTTTTGAACATAAGGCTCACTCCTGTCCTGATGCTGGTGGATGGTTGTGGGGTTGAGGTCGAAGCGGCTCCACACCACTGTGGGCTCCTCCCATAAGCGTTGTGACTGGAAGTGCAGCACGACTGACTCCACCCCTTCATACACCTCAACACCTGAGGCATGCTGGGAAACTGTGAGGACACACACAGACAGGTGAAACACAGCGTAAATATAACTGTACCTTTATGAATAATAATAATATTCTGTATTAATAATCTGAATCTGTAAGTCAAGTTATCCTGACACGTGACGACTGCAGACAGGTTTGTCAACTCGTCACGCTTCACGTTAACTCAGTCATCTCTGAACGCAGAAACCAGACAGAGCCACACCTGACAGAGCCACACCTGACAGAGCCACACCTTTACATCATGTGACACCTTTACATCATGTGACACCTTTACACCATGTGACACCTTTACATCATGTGACACCTTTACACCATGTGACACCTTTACACCATGTGACACCTTTACATCATGTGACACCTTTACATCATGTGACACCTTTACACCATGTGACACCTTTACATCATGTGACACCTTTACACCATGACACCTTTACATCATGTGACACCTTTACATCATGTGACACCTTTACATCATGTGACACCTTTACACCATGTGACACCTTTACATCATGTGACACCTTTACACCATGTGACACCTTTACATCATGTGACACCTTTACATCATGTTACACCTGTAGTCCTGTAATTGATATATTTTACTAACAAATATTCATAAAAGTTCATAATGTATCGAAGTGAGTAAAAGTTCATAAATATGGTTAAAATGCAGAACAATTTAAAAATGCAGAAGAAGTGATCTGTTAAAATACAAGTTATGTTATTTCATTTCATAGTGTTTGTGAGATACTGTATGAGTCATTGTATATTATTTAGGCTCACTGTATTATTACTTGTTTTGCGGGCTGTCAATCATTCATTTCTTTGGCAGTATTGGCATGTGTAGAGCGCGGGTACCTCCGGCCAATCACAGGGCAGTCTGCAGGTGAGGGGGTGGGACAGAGCGACGAGAGGAGGGAGACAAGTTAACATGACCGAGTCCGTATTGAAGTGATTTGGTGGACCAGAGTGAGACAAAGTGGTGAGACCATTTGTCTCATTTGTTATTACCAGCCTGTGTGAAACTATACTGTTTGTTTTCTGCCATTTTACTAGTTATCTTCATTTTACAGAGACAGACTATCCCGGGTTCGTTTGTGTTTTGTATTATGTTTGGTTGTATTTCATAGTTCAACATCTTTGGTGAAAATAAACTCTTACAAGTATTGTTAAATTCAGTTATAGTTTATTGGTTTAGTTCTTGTCAAATGTTAAATTAACATTTATTTGTGTTACCATACTCACCATGCGGTCAGAGTCAAAAGGAGGAAGTGCTGCACTATTTCCTGCTTTTATACTCTGAGTGACCTGATTGGGGGAGGTCTTTGGACTAGTCCAAATGAGGGTAGGTAAGATACGTTAGTTCTAGGTATTATTTAGATTTATTTGTTATTTCATGTAGGTATGGGTAAAGTGTGGGATTTTGGGTAAAACAGGTAAGAGTGTTTTACTGTAAAGCAATGTGATTTTTAACTTGGAAACTGACAAGTTAGGAACTAGGGACGTCACCTCCATCATGTATGACCATGGAGGTTGGGAGAGAGACGCGGCAACATATACACAACCTTTTAATACATTTAGGCTCAAGCATCAGTCAACCTGAACAGCTAACCCGTCTCTTAGCACCGTAACATGCTAAACCGCTAACTCGTTCAGAACAACTGAACCGAACGTGCCGCTCACTTCACTTCCGAGTAAGCAACCATTCTAAATTCAAAGGCATGACGAACACAGTAATTGCAACCAAGGCAATAAACATCAGGCAACAAGCACCTGGCACCGGGATGCCAGAGGGCGTTCCTAACAACTTCCCAGCTTCGAATCTATTCCATAATAGTCAAAGTCATTTCATATTCCGACTATTCTGCCTCTAACGCTTTAGCAGTCTGTCCTCATGCTCTAATTGACAAGTCGCTACAACACTTATCCACATCGTCCATCCTAACATGGCACTCCGTTACACACCAATTCGATCAGCACATATTATGTCTCGATCATTCCATCACTGTGGTTCTTACTGTTCTCATCCATTCTCTTCTCAGGTCCAAACCATACCACCTAACCAATATGCTTCATCATCAACAGCTGCTGTTTTCAGTTCAACATAACCCTTCCATCACTTGGTCTCTAACCCTGGCCATCTCGCACACAGTCTAGTTAACTTAGCAGCATTAACTTCTCTTCACTCTCTGTTAACTTCACTTTTTATTCAAAAGCTACTCAAAATCCTTGCCACAGACCCACCACCTGTTCGATACACTCCAAGTCGCTCCAACACGGTCATAATTATTTGGTTTCTCTTTGGTTTGATCGGTACTCAAGTGTTCAGATCCACACTGTCTCATTCCAAGTAGCTGGAAGCGGTTTTGGGGGTCCGTCATGCCCGGTTGCTACAACGGATTCCCTACCAACGCTTCCCCCACACTGCAGCAACAGACCCAAGAGTTTCACAAGATCATACTTCATTTGCAATCATTCATTTGTCATTTTTCTTCTGTACATGTGACATCCATGTGACGTCTGTCCGTCCTGGCAGAGGGATCCCTCCTCTGTGGCTCTTCCTGAGCTTTCTTCCACATGTTTTCCCTGTTAAAGGGGAACCGAGGGTCTAAGGACAGAGGGAGTCACTGCCTGTACAGACTGTGAAGCCTCTGAGGAGAAATGTGTCTGTGACTTTGGGCTGTACAAAGAAAATTTGATTTGATTTGAATAAATCATTTTAATGTATGTTGTTGATGGTGTGGTCCGTGCTAGTGAAAGAGGGAAGCAAAGTGCCTGTGATCTACATAGGACCTGCTTCCTGCTGTGTGTGAGCTGTGGATTGCGTCAGCCCGGTGACTTGTTCACTGCTCTTTACCACACTAACTCTCCGTGAGCGTGAGTACTGGATGCCTGTTATTTCCTTCTGCTGGTTAAAAATGAAGCGGCCATCTTGTTTTAGGTCACAACACACCCAAGCTACGACACAGGCCTGCAACAGGCGACTCATAGAGACTGTTGTGGACCAGGTGTGAACGTGTGAGTGTGTGAGTGTGTGAATGTGTGAGTGTGTGAGTGTGTGAATGTGTGAGTGTGTGAGTGTGTGAGTGTGTGAGTGTGTGTGGGTCCCTCATTTGTCGTATTTAAGTTTCGCTTCATTTTGTTTGAGGTTAATAATAGTACAACTGTTACTATCTCTGTTAAGTACACTATACTCAAGTGAGTTAGTTCTTTTTCTTTTATTTATTTTGAGGGTAAAAACTTATAACTAAAGTTTTTCATTTAAAGTTTGGTTGGTGTTTTATTTATTTAAAAGCATAAACAAAAGGGAATATCATAAGAGTAACCCAGGCCCCCCATATGTACATGAGGCGGGTGTTACACACCTTCACCATCAAATGTATCTGGATAGTTTTCTTACCGTGCAACAGGATCACAAACAGCACAGACATCTTCATCTTCATCTTCACCTTCGTCTTCATCAGAAACAGTCTGCTTCTCTTCACGTCGTCAGTCCGCAGAGTTTGTTACAAAGACAAGAGTCACTTTCACTTTCACTTTAAAGTTTGTCAGAGAGCCTCGAAGCAGGAAGGGAGGGAGGGAGGAATGTGACGGATCAGGTCGAGCTAGGAGCAGGGATGGGTGTATCGATCGTGTGGTTTCATATTTAGATACTCACGCTGCTCATTCTGCATCGTTTTCCTTCAACAAATATGAAATATGTACTAACAAAGAAGAGTTGGGGCTGCATGCTTCACTCTCAACTGTTTTGGACAGCTTACTTCAGTCACTCTGTGCTGAGTCACCCCCGTACCTGGAGGCGTGTTGAGCTGGCCCGTGTCACGTGACAGGAAACCACATGAGCTTCAAACTTTTTCACCTTCCCTTTTATGGCAAGTTATTTTCAACTTGTAGAGAACAAAGTAAAAACAGTTTAATAGTCAGACTGGACATGACACAACAGGAAACATCCAACTGTTTATAAAGGAAATGATACTTGGCTCAGTGTTTGCCAAGAAACAAACTACATATGTAATTACATATGTATATCCAAAATCCTCCATCAGTGTGCATGATATATTTTGTCTTTTTGTCTCATTGTAAAACTGTGTGTGTGTGTGTGTGTGTGTGTGTGTGTGTGTGTGTGTGTGTGTGTTCCTGTGGTTGAACACGCAGCAGTCAGTGTGTCTCTGTCCTCTCGTCTTGTTTCCTCTTTGTGGTCTTGTGACGATCTCTCCAAAGTAAATGACTCGTTCCGGTCTGACCTTCCTCATCTCGGCTGTTAAATGTTTTTTTTGTGACGGACCTGAATATTTGATGCAGCTCTTTGTGAGACGTTACAGACGATCTGCTCCTCAGAACTCTTCTGTGTTGTACAAACGCAGTGAGACAAAGAGGGACACACACTTCATGTTTCAGTCTGATCTATGAGGAACATCCAGTTATTTCATGTTTTATACAAACTGTGGCTGTTCCACGTCTCCTCATCTCCGCTTCAACTCTGACCTTTGACCTCAGAGCCCAGTTTAATGTGACTTCCTGCTGGACGACAGCAGCAGCTGATGCTGCCAAGACTCACACACACACACACACACACACACACACACACACACAGTGTTTTGTTCTTTTGTCTGGATTTCCAGACTCTTTTGGTTTGTCTGTTTCTTTGTGTTCATCCCTCACCGTCTTGTTTCATTATTGAAGTTAACTCTCGGGTACTCGTGCCTGCCTGTAGGTCCTTTCCTGAAGCCCAAACGTCTTCCTCCCTGGTAACAAAATATATCTGCTGCTTTCCCCTCTGACGTCCTCCGGCTGCTCAGCTTCAGCTCTCTGTGATTTACAGAGTTTATGATGGACCAAAACTGTTTTTGTACCAGGCTGTTAACATGTTTATTTCTGCTGTGGAGTTCAACATTTGAACATGGGGACTTATGGAGACTGACTCACTTCTGCAACCAGCCGGTGTAAACATCAAGTATTAACATGTGGTGTGTGCTTCCCACTTTCTAAAGCTAACATAATAAGACAAGAAAAAGACGGGTACATTCAGGAGTCACATGGTTTCTTTATTTCTCTTCATCAGCACGATTCAAACAGCGTGCAGAGGAGGAACACAGCTACACTACACCTGATCAGTGATGGACAGCTACACTACACCTGATCAGTGATGGACAGCTACACAACACCTGATCAGTGATGGACAGCTACACTACACCTGATCAGTGATGGTCATCAAGGGCATGTTCACGCCGTCGCCTGGTTCTTCTCGCTCCTGTCTTCTCTCTGCAAAGAACACGTTAACTACATCAATCATTTTACATTCATGTCAGCGTTACATTAATGTTGGTCTATCTCAGACTCTGCTTGTTTGTCAGACTGATGTTGGCCTAGCTGATACACGTGCACTGTCATTGTTACTAACTGTACCTAACACTGACCTCTGACCTGTACCTACAACACTGACCTCTGACCTGTATCTACAACACTGACCTTTGACCTGGAGCCGTACTGCTTTCTGTGCCAGGATCTCTCCTTTCTTGTAGACGGAGCAGATGTAGGTGCCACTGTCTCTGTCGCGGACGTCCTTCAGCGTCAGACTGAGGTCTCCAGCCTTCAGTGGCTCGTCCTTCATATTTGTGCGGTTGCGGTAAAAGTCGTCTTGTTTGACACGGCCGTTCTGATGAACATGGACCTTCATGGGTTCTGGGTAAGAGCGGTTCCACTCCACTGTGACCTTGTCCAGCTGCTGGACTTTGGTTTTGTAAGGAAGCGTGACAGACTTGGCGCCGTGTTCCACCTCCACCTTGGAGACTAGAAGGACAAGAAGCCACAACATCAGCTGGACACACACACAAAGAAGCTGTAGAGGTCTGCAGAAGTCTTATTGCTTCCTGGTGACTGAGACTTGACCTGGGACAGAGCCTGGGCGGGTTCTAAATGGTTTACAGTCTAATGGGGTCACATTCTGGGTCAGGTCTAATTACTCTCAGGTCTATTTCTGACTGGTTCAATCTTTATCTTTTAAAACATGAGTGCTACCTGAATGTAGCTGTAACAGTGACTCTGTACAACATAAACTCTCTCTTCTCTTCATTCATACCACCTCTCTGTATCACTGCTATGCAGATGACTCAGCTCTTTCTGTCATTCCCACCTGATGACCCCTCGCTCTCTGCTCTGGTCTCTGAACGCCTCTCAGATATCTCCACATGGATGAAGGAACACCACCTCCAGCTGAACCTCTCAAAATCCACTCCACTGTCTACCTGTAGCAGCCACGTCTGATTCAAATCTCTAATGCTGACTGCAAAGTAGTTTTGAACGTCCTGAAACAGAACGTTGGTGGAACGTCCTACCAGTTCCTACAGATCAGGGGCGTCCCTCTCTACCTTCACAGACCTGCTGAAGACCTGCAGCTCTGCAGAGAGGACCTCCTCTACAACACTACCAACAGCTGGACACGACACATCTGTCCTCTGCAGCTGGACGTGACACATCTGTCCTCTGCAGCTGGACACGACACGTCTGTCCTCTGCAGCTGGACACGACACGTCTGTCCTCTGCAGCTGGACACGACACGTCTGTCCTCTGCAGCTGGACACGACACGTCTGTCCTCTGCAGCTGGACACGACACGTCTGTCCTCTGCAGCTGGACACGACACGTCTGTCCTCTGCAGCTGGACACGACACGTCTGTCCTCTGCAGCTGGACACGACACGTCTGTCCTCTGCAGCTGGACACGACACATCTGTCCTCTGCAGCTGGACACGACACATCTGTCCTCTGCAGCTGGACACGACACATCTGTCCTCTGCAGCTGGACACGACACATCTGTCCTCTGCATCTGGACACGACACATCTGTCCTCTACAGCTGGACACGACACATCTGTCCTCTGCAGCTGGACCTTGGTTCTCTGTAAACACATCCATGCTTGTGCAGTAACAGGAAGACATTCTTTCATTGTTTCAGTTTATGGGCAGTGATCAGCTTTTCAACCAAGCAGAGGACAGAACTGTTCTAAGAATTTTCAAATGACCGTTCAATAAGGAGGACTGGATTCAAAGTATCAAAGTGAAGTTGAATTTGTACAAGAAGGAGCGTTTAACAGTGCAACACACACAAAGGGAGAAACAGGCTCTGTGGAGCTCTGACAGCTGGTTCTTGTACACTCTCTAATGGTCTATGTCGTATGGATACCTCCCCATAGATACAGATCACATCACAACATCTTAGTTTCCTTAATCAGTAGTCAACATTTCTCCAGTCTGTAACGGGTGTAATTAGAACCCAAATGCAGCACACGCAGGAAACGGTCTCTCTGGGCACAGGGAAAGTCCAGGGGCTTAGGCTGGGAACACCAGTCCAGCAAGCAGGTAGGCAGGAGTTGAGGCAGACGTACCAGGAGAAAGCCACCAGTAGCTGGGCCGACACCAGCTGGCAGAATCCAGAGGGATCGGAAGCTCGTGGTCGAAGACGGAAGGCATGGTCGGTTACCGGGAGTACAGCAAACAGGTTAGTCCAAGGCAGGCAGAGTCGGCAGCAGGAGATCAGTCCGGAGAAGAGTGCTGGAAAGTCTTGCGTGAGCATAGAGAACAATCTGGCAGAGAGTGAGTGAGCTGGGAGAGCTTAAATCCTAACTTGATTGGTGATGGGAAGCAGGTGAGTCAAGCAGGTGAGGGGAGTCGGGAGGGTGGCGAGGGCCCGGAGGAGGTTAATATTCCTCTGAAAGCTCCATGTCCTCCTCCTCCCCTGCTTCAGAAGGTGCCTCCTCCTCCGAAGGGGTTTCCTCATATTCAGAGTTGTGGTCAAAGACCTCGGGTGAACAGGGAGGCGGACTGGTAGTACTCCTAGAGGGTGTGGAGGACCTAGCCGGTTGATCTGGGTGGCATCGATGAAACTCCCTGATGAGGGAAGCATCCAAAATATGCCGTGCAGGGACCCAGGACCTTTCCTCAGGACCATACCCCTCCCAATCCACCAGGTACTGGAGACCCCTTCCCCGGCGACGAGAACGAAGGAGACGACGGACGGTGTAGGGACTCCCTTCGATGGGTTTGACCTTGGACACATGGAAAGTGGGGTGGACCCGCATGGACCTGGGTAGCTTGAGCCTCACTGCCACAGGGTTGATGACCTTTTGAACCTCAAAGGGTCCAATAAATCTGGGAGCCAACTTCTTCGATTCTACGCGTAAGGGTAGATCCCGGGTAGACAACCACACCTTCTGGCCAACTTGAAAAGTCGGAGCTTTAGATCGGCGACAGTTGGCCGTGGTGGAGTAGCGGTCAGTGGAGTGAAGAAGAGTGATTCGGGCCTGAGTCCAGGTCCTGCGGCAGCGACGGATGAAGGCTTGCACTGATGGGCAGGAAACCTCCTTCTCCAGGGCGGGAAAGAGTGGGGGTTGGAACCCGTAGGCGCACTGAAATGGAGAGAGTCCAGTTGCAGAGCTGGTCAGGGTATTATGGGCGTATTCCACCCACAGAAGCTGCCGGGACCAGGATGAGGGGTTTTGAGAGACCATGCAGCGTAAAGCAGTCTCCATCTCCTGATTCATCCTCTCAGACTGGCCGTTGGACTGGGGGTGGAACCCGGATGACAAACTGACGGTGGCCCCCACCAGCGTGCAGAACTCCCTCCAGAATACGGAGGTGAATTGGGGCCCCCGGTCGGAGACCACGTCAGTAGGGAAACCATGCAGTCGAAACACATGTAGCAGAACCAGTTCAGCCGTCTCCTTGGCTGAGGGAAGCTTGGGCAGGGGCACGAAATGTGCCATCTTGCTGAACCGATCTACCACTGTGAGAATAGTGGTGTGGCCGTTGGACAGTGGCAGACCGGTAACAAAGTCTAGGGAGATGTGGGACCAGGGCTGGTGGGGCACCGGCAATGGATGCAGAAATCCAGCGGGGGCCTTGTGTGAGGGTTTGTGCTGGTTGCAGACTGGGCAGGCGTTCACGAACTCCCGGGTGTCTTCAGCCAGAGTCGCCCACCAAAATCTTTGCTGCACCACCTCTTTGGTCCGCTGGATCCCAGGGTGACAGGTGAGCAGGGAGTTGTGGGCCTACTGGAGGACGTCGGACTGTAGAGGAGCAGGGACGAACAGGCGGTTAGGAGGACACGAGCTGGGCCCAGGCTGATCTTCTAAAGCTGCCTTAATCCTTTCCTCCACCTCCCAGCTGAGTGATGCTATCAGACTAGAGGAGGGGAGAATGGTGTCGGAACTGGCAGCCGAGTCCTCTTCTCTCAAAAAATGCCGGGACAGGGCATCAGGCTTCACGTTGCGGGACCCCGGCCGGTAGGAGAGGGAAAAGTTAAATCTGGTCAGAAACAGAGCCCATCTGGCCTGTCGGAGTTCAGCCTCTTGGCTGACCGAATGTATTCCAGATTTTTGTGGTCGGTCCAGACCAAAAACGGCACCGTAGTTCCTTCCAGCCAGTGATGCCACTCCTCCAGAGCCAGTTTGACTGCCAGAAGCTCTCGATTGCCGATGTCATAATTCCTCTCAGCCGGGGTCAGTCGTCGGGAGAAGAAGGCGCATGGATGGAGCTTCTGGTCTTTGGCTGCCCGCTGGGAGAGCACCCCTCCTACTCCCACGTCAGAGGCGTCCACCTCCACCACAAATTGCCTTTCTGGATCAGGCATTTGGAGGATAGGGGATGACGTGAACCTGGCTTTGAGGGACTGGAAGGCCTCATCGGCTGCGGATGACCACTGGAACGGCACCTTGGAGGAAGTCAGAGCCGTGAGAGGAGCGGCTACCATGCTGTAACCCCTGATGAACCTCCGGTAAAAGTTGGCGAAGCCCAGGAACCGTTGAAGTTGTTTGCGAGAGTCAGGAGTGGGCCAATCTGAGACAGCTGACACCTTGGCGGGGTCCATCTGGATGCTCCCAGGACCCACGATGAAACCCAAGAAGGACACAGAGCAGGAGTGAAACTCGCACTTCTCGGCTTTGACAAAAAGAGAGTTCTCAAGGAGCCGCTGCAGAACTGCCTGGACGTGGTGGACGTGTTCCTCCTTGGTCTTGGAAAAGATCAGTATGTCATCCAGGTAAACAAACACGTACTTATTCAACATGTCCCAGAGCACGTCATTAACCAGGGCCTGGAAGACAGCAGGGGCGTTGGTGAGACCGAAGGGCATCACTAGATACTCGTAGTGTCCAGTGGGGGTGATGAAGGCTGTCTTCCACTCATCCCCCTCCCGGATGCGGACCAAATGGTAGGCGTTGCGAAGGTCCAATTTGGAAAATATGGTGGCCCCCTCCAGGAGCTCAAAGGCAGAGGAGATGAGAGGAAGGGGGTAGCGGTTCTTGACAGTTATGTCATTCAGGCCTCGATAATCAATACAGGGCCGAAGAGATTTATCTTTCTTCTGGACGAAGAAGAAGCCAGCACTAACAGGGGACGAGGAGGGCCGGATGATGCCTGCTGCCAAAGAGTCATTAATGTAGGTCTCCATGGCCTCCCTCTCCGGAGCTGACAGTGAGTACAGGCGCCCCCTAGGAGGAGTAGAGCCGGGGTGCAGGTCGATGGCACAGTCATGTGACACCGGCGCAGGCAGTGGTATCCTGTTGATGCCTAGTTGCTGGGCCAGGTCCTTATCGATGAGGCTGACATCGGAACCAGAGTCAATGAAGGTGGCGAGGGTTTGGGAACCCTCCGCCAGTAACAGCTGAACATGGCATAAGGATCGTTGTCGGAGGAATAGTTCAGAGGGACGACTCACCAGTACTTCCCCCTCTACTGGTGAGTCCGGCCTTTTGCTGGACACTGTGAGATGAAGTGACCTGCTTGACCACAGTAGAGGCAGAGTCTCCCCTGGAGACGGCGCTCCCGCTCCTTAGGAGTGAGACTGGTGCGGCCCACCTGCATGGGTTCGGCCTCTCTCCCCTGATGACCACTAGAGGTACCCAAAGTCTCTGGAGGAACATGTGGTCGGCCCAGCAAGCGCTGGTTTGCTGTCCTTGCCGCCTCTCTTGGCGTCTTGCCTGCACGCGGCGATCCATCCAGACGATCCATCCATCCAGAGAAGAGGGAAGGTTGTGAGAGACCAACTCATCTTTAATGTAGTCCTCCAGACCCCGCAGATAAGCGTCGCAAATGGCAACCTCGTTCCAGTAACTCTGACGGGCCCTGATGCGGTACTCAATGGCGTAGTTAGCGACAGTTTGTTCACCTTGGCTCAAGTCCATCAGACCCCCTGTGACGTCTGGACCGATAGATGCTATGCCGAACACCTTACAAAGCTCCGTGGTGAAGGCTTGGAAGGAGGAGCAGGCCGTGGTCTGGCGTTCCCACACTGCTGTTCCCCACAGGCGGGCTCGACCTGTCAGGTGGTTGATGGCAAATGCCACTTTGGCCTCTTCTGAAGCGAAGGTCTGGGGCTGCAGAGCAAAGAGGATGGAGCAGTTGGTGATGAAGGGGTTACAGCCTTCCGGATCTCCAGCGTATCGTTCTGGAGGTCCCACCCGGGGCTCCGGCAGTAGACCCGAAGGAATGGGAACAGCAGCAGATGGGGGTGGTGCCGGTGGAGCAGCAGCAGCAGGAGCACATTGGGTAATGGCTGCTGCCAGCTGCTGGACCTGGTTAGCTAGCATAGCTAACCCTTGTGTCTGGTTCACCGTAGCCTGCTGGATGTCAGCTGTAATGGAGGCGAATCTTTCCTTGTGTTGCTGAAGTGCGTCTTCGATCCTCTTGAGCCGGGACTGCGGCGAAGAAGGGTGCGCTGGGTCCATTTCTGGCCAGATTGTACTGTAACGGGTGTAATTAGAACCCAAATGCAGCACATGCAGGAAACAGTCTCTCTGGGCACAGGGAAAGTCCAGGGGCTTAGGCTGGGAACACCAGTCCAGCAAGCAGGTAGGCAGGAGTTGAGGCAGACGTACCAGGAGAAAGCCACCAGTAGCTGGGCCGACACCAGCTGGCAGAATCCAGAGGGATCGGAAGCTCGTGGTCGAAGACGGAAGGCAGGGTCGGTTACCGGGAGTACAGCAAACAGGTTAGTCCAAGGCAGGCAGAGTCGGCAGCAGGAGATCAGTCCGGAGAAGAGTGCTGGAAAGTCTTGCGTGAGCATAGAGAACAATCTGGCAGAGAGTGAGTGAGCTGGGAGAGCTTAAATCCTAGCTTGATTGGTGATGGGAAGCAGGTGAGTCAAGCAGGTGAGGGGAGTAGGTCTGATGAGGGGGGCGTGGCTGGCAGGTGAGTGGAGAGGGAATGGAAAATTACTGAGAGGCAGGTGAAAGGGGAGCAGACTGTGACACAGTCTAAGTGTCACCTGTCTCACCTGTCTCACCGGTCTCACCTGTCTCACCTGACCCTCGTTCTGTTCTGGACTTCTTCTATTTATACATGAACCTGAACCTTACCTCACCTGCCAGCCTCAGCAACAAAGTCATGTTAGAGAAGTGGAAAGCTCACACACACATTGGATGATTTCAAACATCTGAAACACAGTATGAAACTAATTTATATAACAAGAACAACTACAGCAAACCTGCTCAAACACACACATAACATACCTGTGATGGTTCTGTACCGAAGATAGACTGCAAGACTCAAAGCAGCAACCAGGAGAACCAGAGCAACCAGGAGGATGATCCAGGCCTCAGCTGGGAAGGTGTACGGTTCTGTGGACATCAACATGAACATGAGCGTTACGTGTTTCTGAAGTATTCATTTTAAAGCTTCATGGCACATTTTCACAGATATATTACAAAAACTGGATACCGTGTTCAAACAGTGTCCAATACTTTTCAGGTGAAGGGCCTGAACCTCAAACCTAAACCCTGACCCTGACACTAAACCCACTCATACCTTATTACATCCATTTTTAACAGAGCAACAGACAAGGAAGTGGATACTTTGAACTGTGAGAGGAGTGACCTTGTTAAAGAAGGATACTCCTGCTGTTTCACTTGAAGAGTATTTATCTTTTTAACCACAATCCTCCACAGTTCTTTTTTTGTTCTGGTTTTATTTTATTTTTTACCTTCTTCTTACCTTTTTTCAACCGATCTTGGGGGAAACTTCGAGTCAGATGCTGGAGCTAATGCTCCACTCAATTAAAACTCAGAGAAGAACACAGAGTACACAGAGTAGTACATGGAGGAGTACTAATGGAAGGATCTGAACTGAAACACAGCATGTATCTACAGCAGTGACCTCTGGTTGGTTTGCTCCTCACCTTTGACCAGCAGCTGTACGTCTGTCAGTCTCTCTTCATATCTGTTGGTGTGGACGGTGCAGGTGTAGGTGCCGCTGTCAGAGAGGCGGGGTTTGTTCAGAGTGAGGCTGAAGTCTCCAGTGTCCAGAGCGTCAGCTGACATCGAGGTTCGGCTGCTGTAATGCTGGTTTTGAACATAAGGCTCACTCCTGTCCTGATGCTGGTGGATGGTTGTGGGGTTGAGGTCGAAGCGGCTCCACACCACTGTGGGCTCCTCCCATAAGCTTTGTAACTGGCAGTGCAGCACGACTGACTCCACCCCTTCATACACCTCAACACCTGAGGCATGCTGGGAAACTGTGAGGACACACACAGACAGGTGAAACACAGCGTAAATATAACTGTACCTTTATGAATAATAATAATATTCTGTATTAATAATCTGAATCTGTAAGTCAAGTTATCCTGACACGTGACGGCTGCAGACAGGTTTGTCAACTCGTCACGCTTCACGTTAACTCAGTCATCTCTGAACGCAGAAACCAGACAGAGCCACACCTGACAGAGCCACACCTGACAGAGCCACACCTTTACATCATGTGACACCTTTACATCATGTGACACCTTTACACCATGTGACACCTTTACATCATGTGACACCTTTACACCATGTGACACCTTTACATCATGTGACACCTTTACCACATGTTACACCTTTACATCATGTTACACCTTTACATCATGTGACACCTTTACACCATGTGACACCTTTACACCATGTGACACCTTTACATCATGTGACACCTTTACGTCATGTGACACCTTTACACCATGTGACACCTTTACATGTTACACCTTTACATCATGTTACACCTTTACACCTTGACACGTGACGACTGCAGACAGGTTTGTCAACTCGTCACGCTTCACGTTAACTCAGTCATCTCTGAACGCAGAAACCAGACAGAGCCACACCTGACAGAGCCACACCTTTACATCATGTGACACCTTTACACCATGTGACACCTTTACACCATGTGACACCTTTACATCATGTGACACCTTTACATCATGTGACACCTTTACACCATGTGACACCTTTACATCATGTGACACCTTTACACCATGTGACACCTTTACATCATGTGACACCTTTACGTCATGTGACACCTTTACACCATGTGACACCTTTACATGTTACACCTTTACATCATGTTACACCTTTACACCATGTGACACCTTTACACCATGTGACACCTTTACATGTTACACCTTTACATCATGTTACACCTTTACACCATGTGACACCTTTACACCATGTGACACCTTTACATGTTACACCTTTACATCATGTTACACCTTTACATCATGTTACACCTTTACATCATGTTACACCTTTACATCATGTTACACCTTTACATCATGTGACACCTTTACATCATGTGACACCTTTACATCATGTGACACCTTTACATCATGTGACACCTTTACATCATGTGACACCTTTACCATCATGTGACACCTTTACCATCAAATGTATCTGGATAGTTTTCTTACCGTGCATCAGAATCACAAACAGCACAGACATCTTCATCTTCATCTTCATCTTCATCTTCACATTCGTCTTCATCAGAAACAGTCTGCTTCTCTTCCACGTCGTCAGTCCGCAGAGTTTGTTACAAAGACAAGAGTCACTTTCACTTTAAAGTTTGTCAGAGAGCCTCGAAGCAGGAAGGGAGGGAGGGAGGAATGTGACGGATCAGGTCGAGCTAGGAGCAGGGATGGGTGTATCGATCGTGTGGTTTCATATTTAGATACTCACGCTGCTCATTCTGCATCGTTTTCCTTCAACAAATATGAAATATGTACTAACAAAGAAGAGTTGGGGCTGCATGCTTCACTCTCAACTGTTTTGGACAGCTTACTTCAGTCACTCTGTGCTGAGTCACCCCCGTACCTGGAGGCGTGTTGAGCTGGCCCGTGTCACGTGACAGGAAACCACATGAGCTTCAAACTTTTTCACCTTCCCTTTTATGGCAAGTTATTTTCAACTTGTAGAGAACAAAGTAAAAACAGTTTAATAGTCAGACTGGACATGACACAACAGGAAACATCCAACTGTTTATAAAGGAAATGATACTTGGCTCAGTGTTTGCCAAGAAACAAACTACAATAATTACATATATTCAAGCAACAGTTTGTAAACCAACTGCTGCAGAGCTCAGCTGCTGCCATGTTTAACTGATCTGGACTTCAACTCAACCAAGTTTGTCTCAGTCTGAGCTCTGAAGGAGAAGCTGCACCAAGGACAAATATCAGACAGACAGACAGACAGACAGGCAGTAGAAGAATGCACACATACATTGAACATACATTAGAATGAACCTGATTAAACACTAACCAAAGATCAAGCAGACTAAATGCAGAAGTGAAGCTTAAAACTTCAGGGAAATGCAGCGAGAACAGGAAGTAGATTCAGACACACAGGAAACTTTATGTAAAATGTGTTGGTGAACTGAAATGGCTGACGGTTGCATGTTTCTGTCACCACAGAGAGCAGAGCTTCCTCAGGCCTGCAGAAATCAGGAAGTTTCAAACATACAGACGTAGCTACAAGGCTACAAGGATTTCCTGATCCCTGATCTGCACAAATGTAAAACCTCCTGTGACATTATTCTGATAATATTATAATATCTGTGGATCTGTTTGATTCATTCGGTTTCATACAAATAAATGTGAATTTCTGATGATTAAACTTAAAGATATTAAAGACGTCTGTGGGGAATGAAGTCATCCTGAACCTTCATGTGTGTTTACAGCTCAAACAGGCAGACAGATAGACAGACAGGCAGACAGATAGACAGACAGGCAGGCAGACAGATAGACAGACAGGCAGACAGAGAGACAGACAGACAGACAGACCTCACACTACATCCTCCCGTACAGCAGGTGGCAGCAGCGCCTCATAAAAAAGAAACAAACGTGTGTGTGTGTGTGTGTGTGTGTGTGTGTGTGACACTGAGCTAACAGGTAAGAGCTGGTCAACAGTCAGTGAGTCACAGAGATTCAGCTGCTGAACAAACTGTCAGACACCTGTGACACGTTGTTAAAGCGTTGCTGAAGCGTTGTTAAAGCGTTGTTAAAGCGTTGTTGAAGCGTTCCTGAAGCGTTGTTGAAGCGTTCCTGAAGCGTTGTTGAAGCGTTGTTGAAGCGTTGTTAAAGCATTGTTGAAGCATTGTTGAAGCGTTGTTAAAGCGTTGTTGAAGCGTTGCCGAAGCGTTGCCGAAGCGTTGCCGAAGCGTTGTTGAAGCGTTGCTGAAGCGTTGCTGAAGCGTTGTTGAAGCGTTGTTGAAGCGTTGCTGAAGCGTTGCTGAAGCGTTGTTGAAGCGTTGTTAAAGCGTTGTTGAAGCGTTGTTGAAGCGTTGTTGAAGCGTTGTTAAAGCGTTGCTGAAGCGTTGCTGAAGCGTTGTTGAAGCGTTGCCGAAGCGTTGTTGAAGCGTTGTTGAAGCGTTGCTGAAGCGTTGCTGAAGCGTTGCTGAAGCGTTGTTGAAGCGTTGTTGAAGCGTTGTTGAAGCGTTGCTTGCAGTTCATTACTCGAAGCTTCAGTTATGGTGACGTCTCCTGGCGAAGTGCCGCGTTAATGTCACGTGATTCCTCTCGTTCACCTCAGACAGGTGAGCGCCGTCTCAGAATCACGTGGTTAACGTGACGTCATCGTGCTGACAGTGTGAAGGTTTCCGGATAATTCAAATGTTGACCTTTGAAATGTGACTTTACTGAGTGAGTGAAGCAGATACTAACTAACCAGCTTAACTAGTAATGAAGGAAGCAGACAGCTGGAGATCAGCTGAGCAGTCAAACCGGATTTAATAAGAATTTATGATGAGAGACAGAAACAGACTCACAGTTAATTCATCACAACGTTCATCTGAATATTACAGCAGGCTGACTCTGTGTCTCAGCTGCAGCATGCAGGCTGCGGTCAGAGGCGCCCGACGTTCACTGCTGGACCTCAGGAGGATCTGGACCTCTGCCATGGCCTCAGGTGAGACACACACACACACACACACACCTGCATGAGTCAGATTTAACACATCACAGCTAATGATCAGTGAGAGTGATGATGATGGACAGAGCAGCTTCATGAAGCCTGTGAGGCTCAGTGAAGACCTGATGGACCTGAGGCAGGAACCACATGGACCGGTCTCTGAACCAGAACCAGACTTACTGATGGTGCACCTACCAGGAGTTTGTCCTGATTTAACTGGTGAGGATGGAGGAGGTGATGGAGGAGGTGAGGATGGAGTCAGTCAGTGATGGAGGAGGTGAGGATGGAGGTGAGGATGGAGTCAGTCAGTGATGGAGGAGGTGAAGAGGAGGTGAGGATGGAGTCAGTCAGTGATGGAGGAGGTGAGGATGGAGTCAGTCAGTGATGGAGGAGGTGAGGATGGAGTCAGTCAGTGATGGAGGAGGTGAAGCAGAGTCTGACTGAACTTGAAGAAACATGAAGAAGTTGATGAAACAGACTGAGCTGCATGTTTCTGCACAGCGCCTCCTGCTGTCTGATCATGTCTGCAGCTTCAGCTGTTCTGGAAACACCATGACAAATATAAATATGAATATAATGATTAATATAAATATAATGATAACGATGGGTAATTAACTATAAGACACGTTCCTCGTGTCTCAAACAGACAGGTGCATGTCTGATGAGGTGCTGCAGTGTTGGCTCGCCCACAGACTGTCACTGACGTGCAGGTACAGACTGGTTCATCTGTCTGTAGCTGCACAGTCTGTTGAAGTTTAAACTTCTCTAACTGAACATTAACCCGAGTTAGAGCAGAGAGAAGCTGGACTGACTGAGCCGCTCACAGTGTGCAGAGCAGGAGGCAGCGGTTGCAGCAGTCGTAGTTATCTGTGCATGTTCAGTGATGGAGCCGTTCACGTCTCTGAGTCCTGCTGAGCTCAGGCTGCTGATCAGGCGTGAAGATCCCAGAATCAGAACCACGACTGGACTAGCTCACGGTGAGAAGACGTGGATCATGTGTCGGCCTGTGTGACACTGTTTGAGTCAGAAACTTTAAACTGCAGAAAAATATAGATTTAATGTTTTTATGGACTTTACTGGATCAACACTGTGTGTGTGTGTGTGTGTGTGTGTGTGTGTGTGTGTGTGTGTGTGTGTGTGTGTGTGTGTGTGTGTGTGTGTGTGTGTGTGTGTGTGTGTGTGTGTGTGTGTGTGGCAGGATACCACCAGGCTAACGTCGTCATCCTGCCCAATCATCTGGCCAATGACTTTGAAGCATTCTGCCGCCTAAATCCCGCCCCCCTGCCGCTGCTGTATCGCAGTCAGTCAGGAGAGACTTCCTGTCTGCCACTGGCTAAACATGCTGACATAAGGTAGAACACACACACACACACACACACACACACACACACACACACGTTTATGAGTGTGTTACTCTGTTAATGTTACTGCAGCACGTCTGAGTGAAGCTTCTGTCAGTAAATAAATGTCTGTCCCTCTGCCTGTCCCTCTGCCTGTCTGTCTGTCTGTCTGTCTGTCTGTCTGCCTGTCTGTCTGTCTGTCTGCCTGCCTACCTGTCTGTCTTCTGCCTGTCTGTCTGCCTGTCTGTCTGCCTGCCTACCTGTCTGTCTTCTGCCTGTCTGTCTGTCTGTCTGTCTGCCTGTCTGTCTGCCTGTCTGTCTGTCTGTCTGTCTGCCTGTCGGTCTTCAGGACAGATATTCCTCAGTACTGTGTTTATGAGGATGGTCGTCTGGTGGAAACAGTCTCCAGTCTGCAGAGTTTCAGCAGGTACGTTAATAAACCGAGCACACAGAGACTCTGATGAGTAACAACAGGACATCATTCATTAATAATAACAATAATAATAATGATAATAATAACAATAATAATAACAATAATAATGATGATGATGATGATGATGATGATGATGATAACAATAATAATGATGATAGAACATGTCCACGGTGATGAACACAGTGTGTGTGTACAATGAGTCGCAGCTCAACAAGGTGTCACACAGTCGAATGTGTTAAAGAGTCTTTGATGTGACTGATTGTTTCCTTAATGAATGTTTGACTGAGACGAGCTTGGATCTGAGTCAGTCCTGGAGGTCTTTCTCTGTGAGGTTTGCATGTTGTCCACAAAGTCAGCTGGGATAGGCTCCAGCCCACCGTGACCCTGATGAGGATTCAGATGAGCGGACATTTCCTCTAACGAGTCACTGATTGATAACGAGCAGCCTGTCATGGTCAGACTCTGATTCTTTGACCCCGGCCTCACTCCTTCCTCCTCCTTCTCCTGTTTACGTCCAGGGTTGGATCAGAGCTGCAGGGTCGCGGCCCGTGGTCAGACATGGTGTGTTTCTATCTGGGCTGCAGTTTTGGCTTCGAGGGCAGACTGAAGGAAGCTGGAGTCCCCGTCAGGAACGTGGAGCAGGGCACAAATGTCAGCATGTACAGGGTATGTACACGTGTTCTAATCCCGTATGTACACATGTTCTAATCCCATATGTACACATGTTCTAATCCCATATGTACACATGTTCTAATCCCATATGTACACATGTTCTAATCCCATATGTACACGTGTTCTAATCCCATATGTACACATGTTCTAATCCCATATGTACACATGTTCTAATCCCATATGTACACGTGTTCTAATCCCGTATGTACACGTGTTCTAATCCCATATGTACACATGTTCTATTCCCATATGTACACGTGTTCTAATCCCGTATGTACACGTGTTCTAATCCCATATGTACACATGTTCTATTCCCATATGTACACGTGTTCTAATCCCGTATGTACACGTGTTCTAATCCCGCATGTACACATGTTCTATTCCCATATGTACACGTGTTCTAATCCCGTATGTACACATGTTCTAATCCCATATGTACACATGTTCTATTCCCATATGTACACGTGTTCTAATCCCGTATGTACACGTGTTCTAATCCCGCATGTACACATGTTCTATTCCCATATGTACACGTGTTCTAATCCCATATGTACACATGTTCTATTCCCATATGTACACGTGTTCTAATCCCGTATGTACACGTGTTCTAATCCCATATGTACACGTGTTCTAATCCCGTATGTACACGTGTTCTAATCTCATATGTACACATGTTCTATTCCTGTATGTACACATTTTATTTGTCTGGTCTTGTCCTGGTCTTGGTCCTGGTCCTGGTCTTGGTCTGGGTCAGGTGGTCCTGGTCTTGGTCTGGGTCAGGTGGTCCTGGTCTTGGTCCTGGTCCTGGTCCTGGTCTTGTCATGGTCTTGGTCCTGGTCTTGGTCTTGGTCCTGGTCCTGGTCCTGGTCTTGGTCGGGGTCAGCTGGTCCTGGTCCTGGTCCTGGTCCTGGTCCTGGTCTTGGTCCTGGTCCTGGTCTTGGTCAGGTGGTCTTGACTCCTCCTGTCTCCTCCTCAGACTACAGTTCCCTGTGCTCCTGCAGGAGTGTTCAGCTGCCCTCTGGTGGTCACCATGCGTCCTGTTCCAGCAGACATGTTGGATGCAGCAGTGGAGGTTACTCACCTCAACCCGCTCGCACATGGAGCTCCTGTACACATCGGAGACCCAGGTACACACACACACACACACACACACACACACACACACACACACACACACACACACACACACAGATACAAGACGACTATGACTGTGTGTGTGTGAAACGTGTGTGTGTGTGTGTGTGTGTGTGTGTGTGTGTGTGTGTAGCTCTCCTGGGCATACACCACCTGTCCAGACCAGACTACGGTGATGGAGCAGAGCTGCAGCCCGGTGACGTCTGCGTGTTCTGGGCCTGTGGAGTGACCGGCATCGAGGCCATCCTCCGCAGCAGTGAGCGATCTGATTGGCTGATTCACTGATGACCTCGTGCAGTCTCAGAGACGCGTTCAGTCTTCGTGTTTGTCTTTCCAGAACCGTCTTTGGCGTTCAGTCACTCACCAGGCTGCATGTTCCTGACTGACATCCCAGACTGCTCCCCTCCACCACCTCCACCCTCTGACGGTGCACGCCGCCCCAACACGGGTCCTGACGGCGAACTGACCCCCCTCTGCTTCCTGATATCCCACAATCCTTTGTGGTACAGCTTGGCATCTAAGAGGGCCGTGACAAGAATCCGACAGCTTGAGACGATTATCGGAGAAGATCCAGGTGAACAGAACATGACGAGGACACAGAACTGAGGTCCGGTTCTACAGGGGACAGACAGGGACGCCTGCAAGGAACCGTTCCATTTAGTGCAGCACAGACGTGTGTGTGTGTGTGTGTCTGACTCCAGCTGTGCTGTCTGCAGGTCAGCGTGGGGTCGCAGCTTTATTTGTTCAGGATGAACTTCTTCGCTCCTGTCTGGCGCTCTCTCATGCATCCTCTGTTGCCATAACAACGGGCTTCCCCACACATTACAACCACAGGTACCGACTCACGGTTCAGTGTGTGTGTGTGTGTGTGATACTGTTGATCGTTGTCTGTGTTTCTTCTTCAGCCCGCCTGACGAGACTGATGGCCCACCTGGAGCCATCGCCATGGCAACCATGCTGCTGTCGCTAGGGAAACAGGTGACGATGGTGACGGACAGGAGAGCCGTGGACATGAACCGCTCCATCATGGATGAAGCTGTGAGGAAAGGTGGGGCAGAGTTCAGGTGCAGATCGTTTCTCTGTCACGTTTCTTCATGTCACGTTAAACTGGCCTCCACCCTCAGGTGTGCTCAAAGCTGCCATCCCATTGGTCACCTTTGAAGACAGCGGCCCAGACGCTGCACTGCGTTTCCTGTGTCACCATGGAGACCCCAGCAAGCCCAGGTCAGCTGACCTGTCATATGACCTTTCAGTCAGACTCAGTTTTTCTTCCTGATGTTTCAGCTTCATTTCAAACATGTGTGTGTGTGTGTGTGTGTGTGTGTGTGTGTGTGTGTGTGTGTGTGTGTGTGTGTGTGTGTGTGTGTGTGTGTGTGTGTGTGTGTGTGTGTGTGTGTGCGTGTGTGTGTGTGTGTGTGTGTGCCTGCCAGGTACGACCACCTGGTGGCGATAGAGCGCAGCGGCCGTGCTGCAGATGGAAATTACTACAACATGAGAGGAGTGAACATCAAACACCTGGTGGACCCCGTCGATAACCTGTTCACCGCTGCACAGGAAATACCTGGAATCACTACGACAGGTACGCACCTGACGGCTCACCGTCACATGACATACCTGCAGCAGGTTGATAAACCTTCCTGTGAGTGTGTTGAATCCTCTGTGATCACGTGGACAGGGATCGGTGATGGAGGGAACGAGTTGGGGATGGGTAACCTGAAGGAGAAGGTGGAGGCCCTGATGCCCAACGGGAGCCTCATCGCGTGTGACGTCTCTGCTGACTACGCCGTCACTGCTGGTACGACAGCGTCATTTTACTCCACCCAAACTACAACAGTGTCCGACAGAGAGTGTGTGTTCTGTTTATTTAAATGAGCCCCCCCCTGCAGGAGTGTCTAACTGGGGTGGATATGCTGTGGCCTGCGGGCTCTACCTGCTCCACACCTGCCCCTCCCACCAGAGATACCTGAACAAAGGACTGGAACACACAACCCTCCAGGAACAGCTCCAGGACTGGACTGCTAACCTGCCGTCTGTGGACAAGGTGACACACACACACACACACACACACACACACACACACACTCTCACACACACACACACACACACACACACACACTCTCACACACACACACACACACACACACACACACACACACACACACACACACACACACACTCTCACACACACACACTCTCACTCACACACACACACTCACACACACACACTCTCACACTCTCACACACTCACACACTCTCACACTCTCACACACTCACACACTCTCACACTCTCACACACACTCACACACACACACACACACTCTCACACACACACACACTCTCACACACACACACACACACACACACTCTCACACACACACACTCTCACACACACACACACTCTCACACACACACACTCTCACACACACACACACTCACACACACACACTCTCACACACACACTCACACACACACACACACTCACACACACACACTCTCACACACACTCTCTGTCTTCCAGGAGGAGTCCGTCCTCTCCACTCTGGTGAGTTTCGGGATAAGAAGCGGGAAAACTGGTCACCTGGCCATGGAGGTGGACGGTTTGACCTTTCACCCCACGCACTCTGACATCATCAGCAGACTACTGGAGGTCACGCTGGGCTCCACCAATCACAGACCTCGATGAAGTCATCTGGTTTATTGTTGAACGTCAGTCAGTGTGTGAACTTGTTTCCTCTGAGATTAAAGGCAGTGAATGCAGCAGGTGTGCTGAGTCGTGCTGAGTCGTGCTGAGTCGTGTTATGAAATGATAAATTCGTTCACTCGTCATATTGTTGCAGGTGATGCGAGTGAGACCTCCTGTCTGTGTGAGGATCTGTGTACAGGTGTACAGCTTGCTGATTGATCAGCTGATTGAGAACAGGTGTGTGTGTGTGTGTGTGTGTGTGTGTGTGTCAGTGTGTGTGTCAGTGTGTGTGTGTGTGTGTGTGTGTGTGTGTGCAGTGAGACAAAGAGGGACACACACTTCATGTTTCAGTCTGATCTATGAGGAACATCCAGTTATTTCATGTTTTATACAAACTGTGGCTGTTCCACGTCTCCTCATCTCCGCTTCAACTCTGACCTTTGACCTCAGAGCGACCCCAGTTTAATGTGACTTCCTGCTGGACGACAGCAGCAGCTGATGCTGCCAAGACTCACACACACACACACACACACACACGTATAAGACGTGTTTCCAGAGGAAGGATCCTGTTACAGAAACAAACAGTGACACACACACACACACTGATCTCTTAAAAACAACAAACTCTCACACACATCGAGCCAACATCACGTCAGTCTGCAGCTGTTACAGGAAAAAGCTCCAAATGTAACTTTACTCGATTACTTTCAAACTAAACTGACACCAGAGACAAACACGTTTGTTTGTTTGTAACTTTTATTTTTTAACATTTATCATGACGAGATGCTTTGACCACATTTATCTTCATCTTTATTAAATCACCAGTTCAGATTTTTAAACGTTACATTAACGTTCTCTCTCCGTCCAAAGAAGACGAGGTGAGCAGAACGTTACAGAACTCTGTGAGATGACCATAACTTCCACTTCATGCATGCAAACAGAAACATGTAAACATCAGATATTCATATCACAAAGACAAAACGTTTCAAATCACTGAACACGTGACAGTCATGAAACCAGCAGAGAGAAAAACCGTCTGAAGATTAAAATGACTTGGTGTGAGCGTTAGCCACGTTAGCTCCCTGTAGCGTTAGCGTTAGCTGTGTAACAGACACAGCATGAGTCAGCACGGTTAGCTGCAGGTCCGCTGCCTCGCACGTTTGTTTATGTTTCTTTATTTATTATTTAAAGGTGTTTTCATGAAAACTGCAACGTTCTGTGGCCTCAT
Organism: Nibea albiflora; assembly: GCA_014281875.1. Lineage (NCBI taxonomy): Eukaryota > Metazoa > Chordata > Actinopteri > Sciaenidae > Nibea > Nibea albiflora. The sequence goes on along the minus strand of CM024799.1, from coordinate 479,027 downwards.
CTGTCCGTCATCACCGTGGAGCCAGTCAGGCTGCTACAGGTCAGAGTCGGCCATGTTGATGTTTCAGATCTCCACAGTCATCACTGCTGCAGTCACTGTCTCTGCTGAATGAGAGTCATCGTCCATCAACACAGAGAACATGAATCTGATGCAGCTTATAAAACCTCCTCGATCACACCTGTCAGTAACTCAATGTAAACATGATGACGATGATGAAGATGATGATGATGTAAACAGAGCTGTGTTGGTGTGTAACAGCTCTGTTAGTCGTGGTTGGTTTCTCGAGTCTTAGCTTAGTCTGAGTCTCAGTCTGAGTCTCGTGCTCTTCTTCCCACCGCTCCGAGTCTTTGCTTCAGCTGTTCTGGTCGGTCTCTCGGGTCTTCTGGCTCTGCTCGTCCATGGCGGTCACACAGCTGGACTTCCCGTCAGGTTTGTGTCCGTCCATGTTTTCTTTCCTGTTGAGGTCTGTTTTTAGGTTGTTCAGCGTGTTGGTGTGTGTGAGCAACATCACGGTCGGCTGGCCGTTGTTCTCGTCGGTGGCGACCTCGTGGCAGTCGGTGGCCGGGTTCCCTGGGCTGGCGTTGCCACGGCGACAACAGCAGCACAGAATCTTGGTGACGGGTCGGAACACGGCTCGGTACAGGCCGCGGCGGGCGCTTTCGCTTACGAAGCAGTAGAGGGCGGGGTCAGCCACGCAGTTCAGGCTGGTCAGCAACAACGACAGGTGGTAGTAGTTAAATATTCCTGGAACATAAAAATACGTGCATGATTAAGACTGAAGAACTTTTCATGCCGAGTCAGGATCACTGAAATAAACTGTACCTGTGATGAAGTTGCAGTCCCGCTCCAGCAGGGTGCGCACTAACAGGAAGACGTGGTACGGCGAGAAGCAGACGAGGAAGATGAGGATGGTGCTGCTGACCAACTGCCTGATCCTCGTCTTCTGATCCGGCTGTGTCCCGGCACTCCGACCCACGGCACGGAGGACACACAGGTAGCTGATCTGCACACAGAGAAACATGCTTCAGGATTTACTGTATGACTGACTGAAGAGTCTATATTTCATCAGTCTGCTAAAACTGGAGCTGAAGAGGTGGAAGTGAACAGCTCAGATAACACAGGTGATTTATATTTTTATTAAAGCTGACGAGGGAAGGTGAGCAGGACGGCGATCAGCCATAGATCAATAGTAAAGTTGTCTCACTGATAGGATGAGCAGCGGGAACACGAAGCCAACGGAGAAGCGGTAGTAGTTGATCGGATACTCCCACGTCCTCATGGGGTAGTGCTCGAAGCACACTGATTGGTTCATGCCGTCTCGGCTCAGCTCTTTATGGAGGAAGAAAACCACACCCACAGCGATCTCCTTCAGCCAGATGATGGCGCTAACGAGCCACGCCGCTCTCATAGAGCGGAGCGACGTGAACCTGGAGACAGAAACACAGGAACAGAAACACACGACACTGTACGACACACTATGACTGCAGTCAGGATCCATGGGCGGCTCGATGACACACCGAGGCCAGCCTGAGCATAACCCCGCCCCTTCGGCACGTTAGCATCATTAGCATCTGTATGCTACGTTTGACTGCAGCCTCTGTTAGCTAGCTCTGCCTTCCTTTCCTGGATGAATGAGCGAGGCTGAGGATTAACAAAGATGATGCACCGTCCATCTCCCTCCTCCTCCCGTCATGTTGGCCTATTGTGAGTGTCTGTCGTCGTTTTGTGACCTGTGATCGTGTTTTTGTCAGAATTACCTTAAAGGGTAGACGACAGCCAGGTAGCGATCCAGGCTGATGCAGCACAGGAAACCGATGCTGATGTAAATGTTCTCGTAGAGCAGGAAACCACAGAGCTGACACAGCCACTCCCTGTGCTGCCAGTCGTCATCCTGAAACAACACACATCTTTAATTATGACATTCATCAGACAGCACACTGTATTTCATCATAAGTGTCATTACAGAGACACTAAGGTGAAGTCAGGTGGTCTACCTGGAAGATGTACTGCAGCCACAGCGGTAATGACGCCAGGTACAACAGGTCAGACACAGTGAGGTTGATCAAATACACTCCCAGCTCGTTCTTCTGCTTCAGCTGCTGAGCAGCGTGGTACAAAGAGTACAAGTTGGAGGGAACGCCGATCTAGAACAAAGAAGATTTATTACTGTGACCGGCCTCTTCATACTGAGTTTACAACACGAAGCTGCTCCACTCACACAAATCTGCAAAACTCTGTGACGATATTTTTAAAACCCAACATGTGCTGAGTGATGTGTGTGCGGCCGGGAATCAAACCTTTAGGATGCAGTGTGGAGCAGGTTAGAGCTAAACACGCCTCGATACAGGACACGACCCCGTTCACCTGTCAACCTTCTCTCCTCAGCAGACTCAGATCCCAATGCAAAGCTTTATGCAAACACGATTGAACTATAACTCATTATCTGTCATCTTTATACGGATCTTTGCAAAGATCGCTGCTGTGTTTCAGATGTTTCAGAGTGAAGAGGCTGAAATGTCACATTTAAACACCGGTTAGCATTCTGGGCAGAGAGCAGATATCTGCGGGCGCAGCCACTGCTGGATGAGAAGATGATCACACACACACACACACACACACACAGTGATGAGAAGAGTTTCTTTTACAACATCTGTCCATGAACAGCTGAGGCCGACCCCGATCATCCTGGAAGACGACGGTTCACCGAGTGTTCCAGTTCCAAGGCCTCGCTGTTCGTACTGATTATTCTGTCATGCTGCTTCTCCCTCAGTTTGAGTCACACAGACACAAGAAAGGTCTGAAACCGCCCGGCTCGGTCAGGAATGGTGTGCTGTGACTTTTCACCAAAAATCACCAAAAACCAGGCCAAGGTTTACAATGGGTGTGTATTGGTAGAAACTTGTATTATTATTCATTGATAAGTTTCAGGTCTGTGGGTGGAAACAGAGATAACCAGAAGAGTATGTGCAGTTTAAATGAAGGAACGTGTTGATGTGACGCCGTGCTGTCTCATTTCACACCACATGAACTCCAGACAGTCAGTAAAAGCTTCCTGTGCTCTGAACAAACTAATTAGCTGAGCTGTTTCTCATCATGTTGGTTTCCTGTTTCATAATGACCTCAATTTGAAAACTTCCTGTTAGCTTTGCACATTTGACAAGACATGTCAACATTTTGTTTACGATACACACACACACACACACGCTTACCAACAGGACGAGGATGCACACACACACACACACATGCTTACCAACAGGACGAGGATGTACACGCAGGAGAAGAGGTACTGGTGGATTTCATGGCTGATGGTGCAGTTGATCTTCTCGTCCTCAGACATGGTGAACATCTTCACACCTCACACTGCTTTAACACTGCACACACTCATGCTCACACATGCATGTCCTGTCACAACACACACAAACACGTCTTCATGTCGGTGGCTCTGATTGGACGCTCCAGTTCAGCCGCTGTGGAACAAAGAAGAAGAAAGTTTATTGTGCTGACAGACCGTGATGTGTGCGACAAGATCCTGATGTTTCCCTCCAGAATTTCAGTCTGTGGTAGAAACAGAATAAAAATCATAATAATCTATCCTCCATAACATCTACATGTCAGTTCATCTTAAACATCAGGCTCATGTATGTACGAGGCTGAAGAGCAGTGTGTGCAAACATCAGTACAGACACACACCAACACGACAACACACCAACACGACAACAGGTCAACACACACTAAATATGTTTGTGTGTAACATATTGAGTGTGTATATGTAGTGTGTGTATATGTAGTGTGTGTGTATGTAGTGTGTGTATATGTAGTGTGTGTGTATGTAGTGTGTGTATATGTAGTGTGTGTATATGTAGTGTGTGTGTATGTAGTGTGTGTATATGTAGTGTGTGTATATGTAGTGTGTGTGTATGTGTAGTGTGTGTATGTAGTGTGTGTATATGTAGTGTGTGTGTATGTAGTGTGTGTATGTAGTGTGTGTGAGCAGCTTCCTGTCATCTTTCTCAATGGACAGTCTCTGAGTAAACTTTATTTCTTTGTTTTGGCATCGCAGCGTCTTCAGAGTGACTCCATAATTTAAACCACACACACACACACACCACACACACACACACACACACACACACACACACCACACACACACACACACACACACACCACCTCTGTCTCAGATTAAAGCACAGCTGGATGTGCTGCACATTCTTTAAGAGTCGGGCTGACCGCTGCTTTGACCTCCTTCAGCACACGTTGTCTGTTTGATGGAGCTCACCTTCAGTCAGCTCAGGTGAGCTGTCGAGCTGTAACAGTGCATCAGTATTCATCATCTGTCATGTTCATGCAGAAGACGTCAACATCAAGACAAACATTCAACCTCTGCATCATTCCATGAAACATCATCAGTCTCATTTTCAGGTCAGTCAGTAAAACTGAGTCATGTATTAATTAATATATATACACTCACCGGCCACTTTATTAGGCACACCTGTCCAACTGCTCGTTAACACACATTTCTAATCAGCCAATCACGTGGCAGCAGCTCAGTGCATGTAGACATGTGGACATGGTCAGACGATCTGCTGCAGTTCACACCGAGCATCAGGACGGAGAGGAAAGGTGATTTAAGTGACGTGAACGTGGCATGGTTGTTGGTGCCAGACGGGCTGAGTATTTCAGAAACTGCTGATCTGCTGGGATTTTCACACACAGCCATCTCTAGAGTTTACAGAGATGGTCTGAGGAAATATCCAGTGAGCTGCTCTGTGGGCCAAAATGTCTTGTTGATGCCAGAGGTCAGAGGAGAATGGCCAGACTGGTGCGAGCTGATAGAAAGGCAACAGTAAGTCAAATAAGCACTCGTTCCCACCGAGGTATGCAGAAGAACATCTCTGAACACAACACGTCCAACCTTGAGGCAGATACAGACCACACACTCCTGTCAGCTAAGAACAGGAAACTGAGGCTACGATTCACACAGGCTCACCAAAACTGGACAGAAGACTGGACAAACGTTGCCTGGTCTGATGGGTCTCGATTTCTGCTGAGACAGTCAGATGGTCGGGTCAGAATGTGGCATCGACAACATGACAGCCTGGATCCATCCTGCCTTGTATCAACGGTTCAGGCTGCTGCTGGTGTGAAGGTGTGGGTCACTCTCCCACCTGTCTGCTTCATAATTCAGCTCCTTCACGCAGATCTCATGATTTGTCGTCCACATGTTCATTAAGAGACATGTTGCAGGCTTCATGTGCGTGTTCAGTGCTGTGTGTGTGTGTGTGTGTGTGTGTGTGTGTGTGTGTGTGTGTGTAGGAGTGAAAGAACAAACTTTATCAAAGGCAGCAGGATCAATAAATTAACCTGCGATCGATACCTTCACTTCTTTCCCGAGGCGTGCTGCTGCTGCTCTGTGATCGGTGGCCCTGACAGTGGTAACTATGGCAACAGCAGCAAGTTGTAAATCAGGGACCAATGAGGGTCGCGTCTCCGCGACACTTCCTCCTGCTGTTCACATCATACCTTCACCATCACCGCGTCCATGGTTGTTATGTGATCCTTCATGTCAGACTCACAGATCACAGGATGTTTGTGTGTCACTCACCTCAGCTCAGTGTTTGTTTGAGCTCAGACACAGTTATGCCTCAGTTCCTGGAAGGAGACGTTAGCAACGCGACGACGATGTGAATGTTTTCATGCAGCCGCACAGCGGAGAGCTCGACCCCGGCTGATGATGGACGACCGGCCGCTGATATGAAACTCTGTTTCTGTAAAGCTGCTGCGAGCGTTAGCTCAGAGCTCTGATGTGAATACATGTGCTCTCCTCCCTCGGGTCCTTCAGGAAGTCCTCGCTCGTCTTACAGTTTGTTCTCTCCAACATGTGATTCACCGTCTACACATCCCGAGAAGAACAACATGAGTCCTGCGATACTGTTCATGAACCTGTCACATCAATCAGGACACGTTCAGCACAGACGCAGCGTGTTGGGGAGCTGCACACGTGTGGAGATGATTCATTCCTAATCCCACGGTTTGAGCGGGAAATCTGAATCACACATCAGAAACAATGTTTCCATCCTGATGTCATCACACACACACACACACACACACACACACACACACACACACCTCTGAGGACGTCCACACAGATTTTAGGTGTGTTCAGGTGCACGTCTGTTTCAGACGGCTCGTTTTAATGAACGGCGCTGATGGAGCTGTCGTTTGTTTTGTGGGCGGTGCGGTGGTGCAGTGGTTAGCTCTGCTCTCCACCTGAACAGGTAAGCAGGTGACTCTGTCTGTGTTTGCCTCTGTGATGAGGTGGCGGACTCCACCTCTCAGTCTCACGGCAGAAGCTGCACGAGAGGGAACCTCTCCTGGATTCAGCCTCCATCATGAATGTTTGAATTCAAAAGTATCCTCGTCGTCTTCTTTGGCCTTCGTCACAGAGGACGACGCTCTGATGATGAGTACAGATTTGTCCCTGCCAGGCTTCGGTAGTTTTCCTGCTGGTCTCTGTGGTTGTTTGTTTTGCACTGCATTTCCCAGAGATCACCTTCTCTGATCAGCTGACGTCCTTCCTGAACCTCCTCCTGTTCAGTCTGATGCTGACATACGTGACGCTCAGCTGCTGTGCAACACGACAACGAGGCGGCAACATGATCTGACTTCATCATGTGTCGGCCACAGCGAGTATGAAACTGATGCATTATTCATGCATCATCTCCATCTCAGCCTCCGCCTGCATTATATGAATATAAGCATACTTTATCGTGCCTGCGGTCTCCTCGCCCTGCACGCTCTCTTATCTTTGGTGTTCTCCTAATGAGAATCAAAGTCTATCCAACACACTGTAAATAAGACACGAGCTCTTCGTAACATTCTCGTATCCTGAGCAAAAGAATATTCAGTGTGAGTTTAGTGGCTGCTGTAACCGACGTGAATATTCACCCAGGTGTTCTCAGAGACGCTCTCACCTGGAGGCTCTGAAGAACACTCAGGACTTTCAGGCTTGGTGGAGACTTTCAGGGTCCACAGAGATTTAAGGAAGGACCCTGGAGTTCATCATCAAGGGTTCTTCTAGAGACCATGGAACACACCGAGGAGCTTCTGATCAACCCTTGAGACTTCCACCTCAGCTCACAGCTGGTGCCTGACGTCTGAGCCGGGACCCAACGAGACGACAAAGAGAATGAATCCAAAGATGGATGGAGGTCCGTTTTGTCAGTCCGGCTCGCTTAAACTGAGTCAGTAAGAATGTGTCTGCGCAGTGCATGATGGGTAAGAAGTTTCCACACACAGCTGATCGTGTTTCTGAGGATGGAAGGTGGAGGAACAACCTGCAGCCTGCAGACAACTTACTGTGTTAATAAATGTCACTGCAGGCTCTGTGATCAGAAGCAGAACCAAAGACATCAAACATGTGGCACACACACACACACACACACACACACACACACACACACACACACACACACACCGATGACAGCAACACTTTCTGTGCACAAATCAGGTCAGATTTTAAAAAGTTAAAGAGTGTCCAGCTTATTTTAATCAGTCACTGCTCGCGTCTTCTCACACTCCAACAATCATCAGCAGGGAGTCTGAGCTCAGCGTCAGGAGCTGAACTTCATCTCAAACATGATGAAGAAATAAGATGAAGAATGTGTCGAAGCTTCAGCATCATCACACTCATCACCGCGGAGTGTGTGACAGGTCTCATCCTGTCACACACTCATCCTGTCACACACTCATCACCGCGGAGTGTGTGACAGGTCTCATCCTGTCAACGAGGCTCACACGTGGTAACTTCCTGAATATTAATATGAGCTCTGTCAGTCTGCAGCTCACACTGACCTCAGATCTGTCTGAGCTGACTTCATGTTTAAGATCAGTTATTAATAATTAATAACTGCACGTGCGTCCTGATCAGCCTGTGATCGCTGCGCAGTCAACAGAATCCGCTCGTGGCTCTAAATGTCTGACAAACATGAACGAGCCGGATCGAACCGCCCATCAGCGCGCGCTTCAAACAAACAACAACAAACAAACAAACAAACAAACAAACAAACACGCGCGTTTCTTACCGAGTGTGTCCGCCCGGTGTGTGTGAAGATCTGCATCAGACTGACCACAGCTCCCTCTGCCTCTCTTCCTTAAACACACGCTCTGCCTGCACACACACACACACACACACACACACACACACACACACACACACACCGCAAGTATGTGAGTGATAGAAACCAAAGCATGCAGTTTAAAATACACACAGCCCGTCTGAGTGTCTGAATCCGCATTTTAAACTCTGCATTAAAGGTCCAGTCTGTTACGACGTACAGAGTGACGTCACACTGCAGACAGACATGTTGGTCCTGTCTCTTCCACCTCCACCTGCCTAAGATCACCTGTGGACCTGAGTGTGACCACACCCACCTGTCAATCAAAGCATCAGTCCTGCAAAAATTAAACCCGAACATTATCTGACCTGTGTGTTTCTTGTTGCAACATCGAGGTGATTTCCCTCCCAGCCAACAGTTACGCACACACACACACACACACACACACACACACACACACACACACACACACACACTCCATACTTTGTATGTCATCAGCGTCATTACATACGATCTGTGACGTAACACCTGAACTCTGCTTGAGGTTTGACCTTCAGTCACCATCTTGATATTTAATGTGTGTGTGTGTGTGTGTGTGTGTGTGTGTGTGTGTGTGTGTGTGTGTGTGTGTGTGTGTTCAGAGTGTTTCACACCGCAGAAGAATTTCCAAAGAACTCGTCATCGTTCAAAGACAAGTGATCTTCTGAGACGAGCTGTCTGTTACCTTCCACCTTCAGATCACACAGACACACACACACACACACACACACGCACACACACACACACACACACACACACACACACACACACACACAGCTGTTTGTACGTTAAAGGAAGTTTAATCTGAATAAATGTTTGTGTGAATCAGATTAACGGAAACAGGAAACAGCACAAACATGATGAACTGATCACG
>CM024799.1:460000-465000 GCA_014281875.1 Nibea albiflora | reverse complement strand
TCTGACGTGGGCCAGGACGAGCCAGGACAGCAGCTACCTAGCCGAGCCAAAGTGCCAAAACTGCAGTTCCTCGAGCGTCCACTCGAGGCCTCCATAAACGCCACACTGTACACAACCTGCCAAACGACGACAGTGAAGGGCCATGAAATATAAACAGCATGTTTCTTTGTTTATAAAGTATTTTAAGAGTAACTCTAACCGTAAAATCAACAGTCCTAATATGTTTTACTGTAATACTAGAAGAGTTTTACTGTACACTTCTTACTGTTAAAACAGTTTTTTGTTAAAATGTCTTCACAGCAGTAATAAACAGTTTGAATGTGTCCCACTACCTTTACCTGAACAGGTGAGTTGTATATAAATTCACCCTCAGTACAGTTGTCATGAACGGGGAAATTAGCTACAGAGACCAAAACTGTTTTTTGTACCAGGCTGTAAACATGTTTATTTCTGCTGTCTAACATGGGGACTTATGGAGACTGACTCACTTCTGCAGCCAGCCTCAGGTGGACGTTAGAGGAACTGCAGTCTGTGGCTTCAGTTCACAGACACGAAGGTTTCTGATTGGATGTTATGTCTGGATGGTGTAAAAAATTAAAACTGAAAAATATTTGTTTCAGGTAATAGTTCGAGTTTACGAGTGTTCTTGAACGCACCACCCGGATGGTTCTTGAACGCACCACCCGGATGGTTCTTGAACGCACCACCCGGATGGTTCTTGAACGCACCACCCGGATGTACGTGCCTCGCGTCCTGCGGAAGTAAACAATCCTCAGCTGACGTGGAGCAGCAGACGCCAGCACGAGCCTGACAGACCAGATCAACCGGACCTGAACTCGGTACCGAGAAGCAGAGGTCGGTCCAGTCGCTGTCTTACCGTACCGGGCCGTCAATGGACTGGGCCGCCGTCGTCTGAAGTCTTCGGGATAACTCGTGGATCTCCGTAAACTCTTCGCTCTCGGGTAAAATGGCGGCAGCGGAGGAGGCCAGCAGACCGTTCGCCGGGCTGTCGGACGTGTCCATCTCGGAGGACATCCCGGTGGAAGGAGACATCTCCGTGCCCGTCGGCTCCACCAGGCGGGACGACGAGTTCTCCACGCTGGACGAGCCGGTGAAGGAGACCATCCTGCGGGACCTGCGGGCGGTGGGGAACAAGTTCATCCACGTCCTGTACCCGAAGCGCAGCACGGCTCTGCTGCGGGACTGGGACCTGTGGGGCCCGCTGCTGCTGTGCGTGACGCTGGCTCTGCTGCTGCAGGGCGGCGCGGCCGACAGCGACGACCAGGGGGGCCCGCAGTTCGCCGAGGTACCGACCGAGCGACGGCTAACCGACTGGACCTGACGTTAACTGACTGGAACTGACGTTAACTGACCGACCGACCGAGCGACGGCTAACCGACTGGAACTGACGTTAACTGATGGATGGATGGTTGGATGGTTGGATGGATGGTTGGATGGATGGTTGGTTGGGCAGATGGTTGGATGGTTGGATGGATGGTTGGGTGGATGGTTGGATGGATGGATGGATGGTTGGGCGGATGGATGGATGGATGGATAGGCGGATGGTTGGGTGGATGGATGGTTGGATGGATGGTTGGATGGATGGATGGGCAGATGGATGGATGGATGGATGGTTGGATGGTTGGATGGATGGTTGGATGTGTGGTTGGATGGATGGATGGGCAGATGGATGGATGGATGGATGGGCAGATGGATGGATGGATGGATGGATGGATGGTTGGGTGGATGGATGGACTCTTCCACTAACGCCGTGTCCTTGCTGCAGGTCTTCGTCATCGTGTGGTTCGGCTCCATCATCATCACTCTGAACTCCAAGCTGCTGGGCGGCACCATCTCCTTCTTCCAGAGTCTGTGTGTGTTGGGTTACTGCATCATGCCTCTGACGGCGGCCATGGCCGTGTGTCGGATCGTCCTGGTCGGCGGCTCCGGGACGGTGAGCTTCGCCGTGCGGCTGGCGGTGGTGTCGGTGTCCTTCGGCTGGTCCACCTTCGCCTCCACGGCCTTCCTCGCCGACAGCCAGCCGCCCAACCGCAAAGCGCTGGTGGTGTACCCGGTGTTCCTCTTCTACTTCGTGATCGGGTGGATGATCCTGACGTTCTCGCCGTCGCAGTAGAAGCGGAGGAAGACGACGGAGTGAAAGGACTCAAACAAACGCCGTCCGCCTTCTGAACGGAGACTACTGACTGACTGACTGAGTGTTTCTGCTGCAGACTCTAAACACTACAATAACCCACACCAACTCTGAGGTGGAGCGAAGCTCACAGTGAATCCCAGCTGACGCTCCGCCTGTGTTGACATCTTTGTCTTTGTGTTGCAGCCATGTTGAACGCTCCATGCAGGCTGATTGTTCGATTCCTCCTCTGCTGTCTGTCTGTTTGCAGGTTTCATGAAGCTCGTCTTCTTTCTTTGTGTTTGTTTTTATCAGATGACGGACACGAGAGGAGAGACACCGAAGCTCTCCACCTCCAGTTTGTACGTTAAACAGACGGGTGGAGGCAGTGAGAGACAGTTAGCTTAGCACGCTTCATTTCTTTAATGTAATCCGCAGCGTGAGCGGTCTGTCAGATTAGTCTGGATTAAACGCCACGAGTCATCGATCCTGATTTAGATTTCATGACTCGTGATTAAAGTCGACCTCTGACAGGAAGGAAACCAGCAGTCGGGTCAGAGGTCAGAGTGTTTATTTACATGTAGTGACTGACAGATTACACAAATACTCGATTACTCAGAAGCAGGAGGCTCCGGCATGCTCTGTCTCTAACCAGCAGCCGTGTGACTCTTGGAAAAGAGCATTCTGGGAAATGAAGGACAGTCATGTGACGTGTGACTCTGCGTTTTTCATGTCCTGACCTGCCTGACGACCTTTGACCCCTGCTCACCTGTCCTCTTTGATCTCTCCTCAGTTACATCATCAAATGAAAAACATTAAAATAGATTTGATCAGCTGACATTGTTTGTGTTGATTATTGAGCTGACTGCATTCATTCAGATTTAATTTGATGTTTAAACTTTCTCTGATCGCTCGTTACAGTTCTCGTTAACCAGCTGTCCAAAGGTTCCCGTCAAACCAGTTTTAAACCTCCAGCAAACGCTCCTTCGTCCTGTGACGTGATTGGATCAGAAGATGAAGAGGACTCTGACTCACAGGCGAGTCTGACTGGTGCTGTCAGTCGTACACACAGGTGGAGAAGGACACTTAAAATACACACCTGCACCCACTGACTGACACCTGCAGTCTGAGTAAAGGTGATGGTGCAATCAGTGTGTTCTGTACATGAGGCGGGTGGAGATGACAGTACACACACACACACACACACACACACACACACACACATATATCTGTGTACAACAGACTGAACATGAACACTGAAGATAAAAAATAGAATGAGCAGATTAAAGGAGGAAGCGTTGACGCTGCTGCGGCAGGAGGAGGCGTTGACGCTGCTGCGGCAGGAGGAGGCGCTGACGCTGCTGCGGCAGGAGGAGATGCTGACGCTGCTGCGGCAGGAGGGGGCGTTGACGCTGCTGCGGCAGGAGGAGGCGCTGACGCTGCTGCGGCAGGAGGAGGCGCTGACGCTGCTGCGGCAGGAGGGGGCGTTGACGCTGCTGCGGCAGGAGGAGGCGCTGACGCTGCTACGTCACTAAAACGACACGAAGAAGAATAACATAACAATCTACGTCATCACAGCGCGACAGCTTGATCAGCTGGCGGTGCTCGCGCTCTTCATGCAGCTGTTTACATTACGTCACTAATAAACGCTGCTGCAGGTGTGCACACACCGGAAGTCACCTGTCTCCAGCCTGATGCGCACACACGTTAGCCTTTAGCCGCGCGGCGCGGTGCGGTGCGGTGCGGCGCGGCGCGGCGCCTGATGGAGGAGCTGCAGCGGCTCCCTCCTGAACTCTGGGTCAGCATCTTCAGCTACCTGAGCACGGAGGACAGACACGTGGTGCGCACGTGCTGCAGGTACCTGAAGAAGCTCGTGGACCACCCGTCCCTCTGGAGGTCCGACACGGTGCTGCTGTCCGACCTCCGCCGCTACACCTACGGCTTCTGGGACACCCTGCGCCACCGCAAGCTCACCCGGGTGGCGGTGCGGCACCTGCGGCGCAAAGAGTGGCGGCGGCTGGTCAAGTTCCTGCCGTCACTCACCGCCATCGTGTTCGTGGACGGAGGCCGGCTGTACAGGGAGAAGTACCTGGATAACCTGGCCCGGTTCCCCGACCTGCGGGACTTCGGGGTCCGGAACGCCACCTGGGACGAGCCGATGCTGGGGCGAAGCCTGAGCGAGCAGCTGCGGGATCGGCTGACTCACCTGAGCGTGTGTAACGTCCGGCTCACCTGCACGGTGGAGTTCATCAACACCGTGTCGCAGCTCGTGAACCTGCGGTACCTGCTGTTCCACCAGCAGGGGGAGGGCTACGGGCTGGACACGGTGAGGCCGGTGCCCCGCGGCGTCTTCCACAACCTGCTGCTGCACCTGAAGAAGCTCAAGCACCTGTCCTGGGGGATGAGGGGGGAGCCGCCCGAGCCTCTGCCCGATGACTACCTGAGCCCCGCGGACCCGGAGCAGCCAGGTGAGACAGCTCACCTGTTCATTCATCTTATGCTGGACCTTTATCTTTGCATTGCAGTCTCCTCACTGACCTCTCTGGGCTGCTGTAGAAACAGATCTGTAATATAACTCCTCCTCCTCCTCCTCATCCTCCTCCTCCTCCTCCTCCTCATCCTCCTCCTGTAGGAGCGTTCCGGTACGGCGGCCCGGCTCTGACCAGCCTGGAGCTGGTGGATTACCCAGAAACCATCCTGCCGGAGAACGCTCTGAGGAGTCTGACGTCTCTGCGCTCTCTGGCCGTCCGGTACAGATACATCAGAGAGGGCATCGAGTGTCGGCTCCGGACCTGGCTGAGTCCTCTGCAGCAGCTGGAGACGCTCACCATCATCGGTCAGTGGCATCACACAGGTGTACACACACACA
>CM024799.1:445000-455000 GCA_014281875.1 Nibea albiflora | reverse complement strand
CACACACCTGTCTGAGTTGTCGTGGATCTGTGCTGATCTCAGGTCCAGGTGTGACTCTGATCTTTTGGGTTCTGTTTCCAGTTTCTTCATCTTCTTGCTGCACTGAGAGCAGCTGCTGATCCACTGAACCACGTCAGTCTTCATGGTCTTCCAGAAGAACCTGTCACAGATCACGAGCTGGATATTAACGCGACCACACTGAACATCTACACGCATGCTGGTGCTGTGACGCCGTCTGATGTGTTCTCAACTTCCCGTCTCACCGTTCGTTGAGCAGTCGGAGACACTTTTTGGCGTCGAGGTGGTTCAGCTCGTTGTGATAATCCACCAGGGCGGCTTCGACCTGCTGTCTGCTCCTCAGAACCAGACGAACCCGATCTCCCCTCACCATGTGGAGCTCGTCGTCTGAGACCAGAGGACGAGTCGTCACGTTACGAGGCAACAAACACAACGTTCACTAAAAATGTCACGTCATGTGATCATGTGATCATGTGATGTACAGACACAAAGACTGTCCATGTTTCGTCCAAACCTTTGATGGCAAACTTCTTGCAGAACCTCCTGAAGGTGTTCTTCTCCACGTAGCTCAGTCCGGGAGGATAGGTGCGTTTTCTCAGGTAGAGCTCCACGGCATCGTACTTGGCAAAATAAGCCTGGTCCCACAGAGACATTATTAAAATACATGAACCATAAATGAGCACTGTGCAGGAACAGCACATGAAGAACAGACCTCTTCTCCCAGAGCAGGCTGGGCTGGACCTCTGGACGGAGTCTGTGGAGGACAGACAGTTAATCTTCAGACAGTCTCACTGCTGCTGCTGATACTTTAGTCAGTACGCGTCCTTACCGCTGAGTCGCTGTGGACAAAGAGTGTGGGCACGGCGTCAGGATGGATGGTGACCTTCTCACCGCTGCGGTCGAAGCAGTCCTCGGTGAAATGGGCCGAACACACCGACGAACGGAGCCGAGGATGCCAGTTAGAACGACCGGCGGCCTTCAGCCACTGAGCGAGCAGAGCCGAGTTATGGAGAGGAAACCTGGAGGTGAGAAACATGAATACAGGGACACGGCTGCCTGTCTGAGGGTCTGCTGCTGATCACGGTTTAATGCATCCCTTCTCTGTCTGTTCATCTGCCACAATAACAGGAAGAGTGTGTTCATACTTGTGGAAGGTGAGGCCCAGGCCTCGCTCCACCGGCCCACAGCAGTTGGTGCAGTTGGAGACGCTGCAGCGAAGCCACTTCCTCTTGGTCCGGTTGAGGCAGGTGCTGCAGCCGGAGATCCAGCGGGCCAGGTCTCGGGTCATGCTGGCCCAGTAAAAGTGCTTTGCGATCTCTCGCTGGCAGATTCCCTGACCGTAGTGACCCTGTTTGTCATGGAACTCCTCCAGGATGGAGTTCACCTGGAATCAGAAGCAGCAGAAGGTTTGTGCTCTTCACAGGATTCGTTCCAGCTTCATAAGACTGTGAGTAAATACACAGACCTCCTCTCTGCTGCGCGGCACTCTGAGAGGAGGAGAGACTCGAGTGTACATCAGCACTCCATCTGAAACACAACACAGGCGTTTCAAGGCGTTGATCACATGCTGTAATCCGAGTGACGCTGTGAGTCCTCACCGATCAGGCCGAAGCGTTTGGCCATCCTCTTCAAGGCTCCTCTGCTCTTCTTGCTCTCCATAGGTAAGACTCTGTGGCTCAGGTACCTGCACCATGCAAATCAGAACCAACCACAGACGCTCGACCACATGAACAAAATGTAACCTGTGACATGTGACTGAGGATCAGGTGATCACAGGACTACCTGGCGACTTCGTTGTAAGCTGCAAAGCTCGGCTCAGCGATGGTCTTCTTCTTCTTTTGTTCCCGAACCGTCTGCACCGTGCTGGAGTCCGGAGCGGGAGCTGGGAGGCAGTACTGGTGTTCATGGACCTCCCCGGATGGTTCAGAGCGATCGTAGGCCGGACCAGAGGGCTCTGCGCTTTCTGTGGAGAGGAAGTCCTCCAGGGAGTTGGAGTGAAGGAAGTCATCTTCTGAAGGGACGGACACCTGAAACACGAGCAGGATCAGCTGATCAGGTCACATAAACCAGGTCCAGACTGGGTACAGGTCTGCAGGTGGGTCAGACGCTGTGCTGTGATCATGTGATCATTGTCTGTGTGGTCTGCGTCGTGTCACCTCGTCCTCCTGTACTCTCACAGGGATGATGGTGGGTACGGCGTCCGGTGAAAGAGTCAGCTGACCCTCCTCGCTCAGCGTGAAGCAGGACTCCTCAAAGTGTCTCGAGCAGAGGCAGGAGTTAGTTCTCAGCGAGCCTTCGTCCCGCTGAGCAAAAGCCAGCCAGCTTCGCCGTCGCTCCGCCTCTTTTGGAAACCTACAAGACAAGTTTTAAACCTGGAGTTCCACAGGGCTCCACCTCAGGTCTGCTTTCACTTCAACACATCACCTTCAAATATTTGTTTGTTTGTCATAGATAGTTATCGTGCTACACCTGACAAATATAGTAGAATATCATCTGCATACCTCTGTTTTATTTATTTGTCCTTATTTATATTTTTCATCTTATTATTTATATAGAATTATTATTATTGTTTTGGGACCTGATTCAGCACGCACTGCTAACACAGCATGAAGAAGAGAAAGCTTCTGTATCAGGTAATAATATGAATGTCTGAGTGTTTTTGAGCTCAGGTGTGCTCTGACCTGTGGAAGCTGAGCTCGGGGTAAACATAGCTGGAAGAATCGCAGCCGTAAGTCAGGCAGAACTGGACGGGCGGGTCAGGTGGTTCAGCGGGGCTTCGGCTCTGACAGACAGCACAAGCTTTGATCCAGTTCTTCACCGCCTCCGTCACTCCGACCCAGTAATACATCAGCTGGAGGAGGAGAAGGATGGAGACGTTTGTTTTGTTGATGGACTCATCATGAACTGTTCTGTTGATCATCTAAACTCACCATGATCTCCTTTACCGCCCGAACCCGGCCGGCGTGGTTGTTGTCGTCATGGTAACGGGTCAGCACCTCCCTCACTTCCTCCTCGCTCCTGACGACGCGTAGGAGGCGGCCTCGGTAAGTACGCCACAGACAGCCATCTGCAGGACGGAGGGAGGAACTGCAGTCAGTCACTGAACATTCACCAGAAATGTATTTACATTATTTAAAAAAATGTTGGACACAGTGAGCTTTAACTGTCCCGGCGTGTCCGTCTGTGTCAGCAGCTGATGGAGAGCTAACTGACCTTTATAGAGAAAGTGTTTGCTGGCAGCTCGGGTCACTTTCTTCGAACTCTTTGTTGCATCCACGGGATATTTTCCTGCCCGCACAAAGAGCTCAATCTTATCCAGGAAGTCAAAAGACGGCATCTGTAAGAGGTGAGGGACAAAGACAGAGAGACAGAGAGCTGACACCACGCACACACACATACACAAAAATTAATCAAAATGGCCGCTCGGCTGTGAGAGGTGTTCCGAGTCTCCAAAAAGAGCGGGAAAATTTAACATGGCTACTTATGGACAGAATGAACCAAATCTGTCAAAGAATAATTTTGAGCTGCTCTCACAGCCACAAATTTCACTCTACATAAATAATTTGAACATAAAATTGTAGGAAAATTTGTGTTGCTCGCTCACATAAACCTGCTGAAGCTGTCAGACTTTAGGTTTAGGCTCTGTGAGCTCAGGTGTGTCAGGATCGCCCTCCACCTGCCCCATTTACTCCCATGTTAACTGAGATACGGCTCACATGCTAACTATATCACTGTAACTCTCACTGTCGGCCATTTTGTCCCTCTCTAACTGACACTGAGCCTTTTAAAGCTGCAGTGTGTAGTTTAGTTTCATCTGGTGGTGTAATCATTGCAGTCTCCTCACGTCACCCTCAACAAACTGTCTACAGTTCAGTTTGTCTGCTCTGGGCTACTGTAGAAACAAAATGTAGGCCTCCATGAAAGAGGACCCGCTCCTTCTGTAGACAACAACAACAACATTCTTATTTAAGGTGATTATTATTAGCATTAGCATGAAAACACAGTTATGAATATTATATAACATGTTTAACTTAATCTGACACACTGCACCTTTAACACTAACTACAGAACTTTACTAGTTATCAGATTAGAATGTAAACTTCTTCCTGTTGGTTTTTAATTTACAAATAATTAAATATTTTCTAACAGTGAACACTTCTGAGTGTTAAACAGCTCTTCAGTCAGCTGACTGAGCCTGAATGACGTTAATGTGAACGATTAATTTAAATAAATAAACATTAATCTGGATTAATTAATAAAGTGAATGATGTCCACTCAGCCTGTCACTGTGACTGACAGCATTAATAAATATAAGTGTGTTTTTCACTGGATGCATCAGGACGGTTGAAAAAACCGTTTCCCACCTTAGAACACGTTCGTCCGGTACACACAAATCCTCGTTACACCGTCCGCTGATTTCAACACTAACTCCGCTTTAACTGGGTCATTTTTCCTCTCAGCTGCTCGCACAAACCACGTAAACTGTCCAGCTTCTTCCAAACGTGCCGACAAACTCTCCAAACTTTAACGTCAGGTCACAATTTGAGGAGAAATGTCGCGTTTGGTGTGCTAAATATTTAAGCTAGCAGCACCAACCGTGTGCCTTCCGGTACGGGGATTTTCAAAATAAAACTTAGATTTAAAACTTTTAATATATTATTTCGACATAATGGCATAAAAAAACCTCAAGAAAACAAATTAAGTTAACTCGTTATCACCAGAAAATGGAGGTGATAAACATATGGATGTATGACCACTTAGGGTTTATTTATTTATTTTATTTAACAAAGTCTAATTGTTTTTTCTTAATGTTCTTATTATCTGATATTTTTATACAAACGTTTCAAATCAGCTCAAAATCACTGCAAATAAAACATTTAGTGTTCCCCATTTATGCTTTTATTGTGGTAGCACACGGAGTAACCGGAAGTGTGGTTGTCGCCACGTGCCGTTAGCCTGACGCAGGCGCCGTTTTGACGCAGGTTGTAAAAGCTGCTGTAACCCAAGCTCACCGAGGGCCGCTCACTTCCGCTGCACGGCGCACAGCTGAGCGCCCCCTGCTGGCCCGGAGGAGACAAGAAGCAGCAACCAGGTTCAGCTCAGTTTATTATTAATGTCACATCTGAACTACAGGAACACTCACGATCTTAAAATGTTCAGAGATCAAATAAACAACTTTTATTTTGAAGAATCCTGCAGAGGAACGAACACCTGGATGAACGAACACCTGATCACCTGGATGAACGTTCTGTGGATCAGGTGACGTGAGTCTGTTCCTGGTTCTGGTTCCTGGTTGTCTGCAGACATTCAGACGTGAACCCAGAGGCCGTTTGGACCTCCACAGGTCAGAACTCCATCAGGTGTGTGTACGGTCCGTTGGTGTCCAGCTTCAGCACCTGTCTGTTGCCGTACGTCCCGTGTTGGACCGTCACCTCAGGTCCGGTCCCGGCTGAGGAAGCAGCTGTCACTTCCTGCTCACACAGAGAGACGAAGGTTCCGTACAGCCTCAGCCCGTCCTCCTTGCTGATGTTGCTGTGGTACTGCATGGCCCGGCCTTTGGACTTCCCGCCCAGCGTGGCCTGAGGGACGATCAGCACGCTCCCGGGGAGCTCCAGCACTGACACCATCTTCCCCGAGTCAGACTCACAGAGCCGCAGGTTCAGCAGGGAGGACACTGGACAGGTGGAGGACAGGTGGAGGACAGGTGGAGGACACAGCATGTTACTAACACGTCCCATCGGGGGTCAGCTGCGGAGGTCAAAGGTTAAGAAAGGTGACTGACCCATCCTGGGCAGCAGGTCGTCTGTGGCTCCTTTGAAGAAGCACACGTAGATCACCAATCCTCTGTCGATCTGACGACACGTGACGTCACAGGGCAGGCAACCCGTCACGTGACGTCAGGATGTGGCGCAATAAAAATAGAAAGTTTGAAGTTAGAGCAGGTTCCTGAACGTTACAGTGGTGCGTTCACGTGTCTGAGTAAAGCCACAGAAACACCGTGTGTCGGTCTCACCTGGACGAACTGAGCCTCCGTGTTCTCCTCTGCGGGTCTCACCTGCAGCCTGGCCTGCACACACTGCTGCAGCACCGTGCGGGCCACCAGAGCGCCGCCCTTCTTCTCCGACATCGAGCACCGAACACCGGGCACCGAACACCGAACACCGAGCACCGGACAGCAGCGAGCACCGAACACCGGGCACCGAACACCGAGCACCGAGCACCGAACACCGGGCACCGAACACCGAACACCGGGCACCGAGCACCAAACACCGGGCACCGAACACCGGGCACCGGACACCGGGCACCGGGCACCGAGCACCGAACACCGGACACCGGGCACCGGGCACCGAGCACCGAACACCGGACACCGGGCACCGAGCACCGAACACCGAGCACCGGACAGCAGCGAGCACCGAACACAAACAAACAGCTGTCTGTGACGCCGACAGACAACTACAAACACGGAGGAAACGCGCGCTCACTTCCGCATTGACGTCTGAGTGTGTGTGTGTGTGTGTGTGTGTGTGTGACCGCTGACGGCTTCCGTACTTTCGCAGACTAAAACAAACACTAAAACTAAACTAAACATATTTTCAAACTTTGATTAATTAAATTAATAAATAGAATCTGGTTTGTGTTTTCATTTATTTCTGATGATCTACAACATGTTTCAATAAATTACTTCATAATAATAAACTTTCAGGGCCGTCGTCATGACTTCCTTCCTCGTGCAACGATCAGCTGACTGAGCGTCACGTGACAAACAGGGAAGCGCTCGCGCTGTAAACAGTCTGTCCTCTTCCCGCCTCGCAGCATGTCTCCGCGTGTCCTCGTCCTCGGTGTTTTGTGTGTGTTGTCTCCGGTACCGGCACAGACACACACTCTGAGTCTGGACGGTAAATGGACTCTGACGAACTCCAACGCGTCACTGAGCTTACCTGCACAGGTACCCGGAAGTGTTCACACAGCTCTGCAGCAGCAAGGATACATCCAGGTAGACACGTGATGACGTCAAATGATGATGAATAATTTCATATATGTGTCTTCATCAGTCTGTGTGTGTGTGTCCAGGTAC
Organism: Nibea albiflora; assembly: GCA_014281875.1. Taxonomy (NCBI): domain Eukaryota; kingdom Metazoa; phylum Chordata; class Actinopteri; family Sciaenidae; genus Nibea; species Nibea albiflora. The sequence goes on along the minus strand of CM024799.1, from coordinate 447,907 downwards.
AGAAATCACCTGTGCAGGTAAGGGGCGTGGCCTCAGTGAGCCATGTGCATGTGATGGAGGAACAGCAGATATTTAAGAGCACCTGCAGCATTCCCGTTTATTCCCATGGAAAGTTTCCAACTTGAAATATTCCCAGAATTTTGCAACCCGTCATGAATCGTGTTGTTTTCAGTGAGACATGAGAGAGGACAGGTGACCTCACCATCACCTGGTCAAACCTTCACAGCACAGGGGGGGTCGCGTACCATCAGCGGGCCTCGTACCACGGTTTGAGAAACTCTGCTGCTCAGTGTGTCTCTCCGATCAGATGATCTCGTTTCCTCGAGCTCATCGTGAGGAGAGACGACTGCTGCAGGTGTCTGTCCATCCTCTGCGTGGAGGACGTGAAGTGTCTCCTACACTGAAGGAGACAGGAAAGGAAGCATGGATGCACCTTTCCTAAGCAGCCGAGGAGCTGCTGTCATGAAGATCAGCAGGTGTCAGAATGTTCTCGTCTTTTCTCGTTTGTCTTTCAGGATCCGTACTTCAGGTTCAACGACGCGTCCTACCGCTGGATCGCCTTCGACAACTGGACATACACGGTCACGTTTCCCGGCTCCCAGCTGAGGTCAGCGTCTTGCTTCATATTTCCTTATAAGGTGTTTCCTGTTCCTGACTGGGCTGCGTGTCCTCGTGAACAGGGACAGACGGAAGGTGCTGCTCGTCCTGGACGGCGTGGACACGGTGTCGACCGTTCAGCTGAACGGGATGGTCGTCGGGAAGACGGACAACATGTTTCGTAGATATGTACGTTCACGACGCGCTGCACGTTCTTCTGCACGTTCTTCTTCTGCACGTTCTTCTTCTGCACGTTCTTCTTCTGCATGTTCTTCTGCACGTTCTTCTGCACGTTCTTCTGCACGTTCTTCTTCTGCATGTTCTTCTGCACGTTCTTCTGCACGTTCTTCTGCACGTTCTTCTTCTGCATGTTCTTCTGCACGTTCTTCTGCATGTTCTTCTGCACGTTCTTCTGCATGTTCTTCTGCACGTTCTTCTGCACGTTGATGACGATGAATGAAACGTCAGGTGTGTCTGCTGTGCAGGACTTCTCAGTCAGAGACTGGCTGCAGGATGGAGAGAACGTGCTGCAGGTCGGCCTGATGTCTCCGGTTCTTTACGCGTCCGAGCGGAGGAACGCTCACTCCTCCTACAGGGTTCCTCCTGAGTGTCCTCCAGACGTGCAGAGAGGAGAGTGCCACGTCAACTTCATTAGAAAAGTAAGAATCATCAGGATGTGAATCATGTTAACTCAGCATCTTCTGATCTCCTAAACATGCAGAACACACAGCAGCTGTCCGAGCTTCAGCTGTAACCAGGTGTGCACACCTCGTCCCTCACCTCCTCCTCTCCTCCCTCTCTGAAGGAGCAGAGCTCTTTCAGCTGGGACTGGGGACCTTCGTTTCCCACGATGGGGCTGTGGAAAGGAGTTCGTCTGGAGGCGTTTGACGTCCTGCAGCTCAGCCAGGTGTCCTCGGTCCCTCTGTACGGTACGTCAGTGCAGCACTGGAACGTGTCTAGAAGGTTAGACTGCTTGAGTTTGAGCTGGGTGAGCTAATAAACTGGAAACAGGTGACGTGAACGTGACTTGTCGTCTTTGTTTAATCTGCGTCTGGGTTCTAATCTGTCTGTGTGCAGACTCCAGCCTCTCTCAGTGGACGGTCCAGGTTCAGCTGCTCGTCCACGTGGTTCTGAAAACAGACGGACAGATCACGCTGTCCATACCTGAGCTGCACACGGAGCACACCTTCACCACACAGTTTGTCCCGGGAAAGACCGAACACAGCTTCAGCGTCCACGTTAACACGGTACACGGACAGAAAGGAGCGTTTCACCTTTAATCAGCCTTCATCCTGGAAACTGTGCTGAAAGTTCACGTCTTCTTCTTCAGAGCAGTCCGGTCAGGCTGTGGTGGCCTAACGGACACGGCGACCAGCCGTCTTACCGACTGTTTGTCCGAGTTTCACAGGATGGATTTTCAATCCTGAGTACAGAGTCAAAGGTGAGACAGAGCACAGACACAGCTGATGCTGTTAAACGGCTCATTGTTGATTCTCACGTTGTTAGTCAGGAACAGACGGACTGAAGTTTATTTAAATATGAATCCATGTGCAGGTTCACACTCAGACATGAGATGATCTGCGTCCGTCTGCTTTGTCTCCTCAGGTGTATTTCCGCTCAGTAGAACTCGTCCAGGAGCCGATCGTCGGGTCTCCGGGACTGAGCTTTTATTTCCGCATCAACGGGAAACCAGTTTTCCTCAAAGGCTCCAACTGGATCCCAGCACACTCCTTCCAGGACCGAGTCACTCCTGCTGTGTGAGTTCTGCAGAATACTGCCCTCTGCTGCCCTCTGCTGCTAACTGCCCTCGGCTGCTAACTGCCCTCTGCTGCCCTCTGCTGCTAACTGCCCTCTGCTGCCCTCTGCTGCTAACTGCCCTCTGCTGCCCTCTGCTGCTAACTGCCCTCTGCTGCTAACTGCCCTCGGCTGCTAACTGCCCTCTGCTGCTAACTGCCCTCGGCTGCTAACTGCCCTCTGCTCGTCCTGCAGGTTGAGGAACTTGTTGCAGTCGGCCGTGGACGCTAACATGAACGCTCTCAGGGTTTGGGGAGGAGGAGTGTACGAGCAGGATCTATTCTACGACATCTGTGATGAGCTGGGCGTCATGGTAACCACACACACACACACACACACACACACAGTCCATGGAAACAAAGGTGAGAGCTGCAGTCAGAGATCATGATCAGGACTGAAGCTGCTCGAAACATTATGTTCAACCTTATCTTGATAGCAGCTTTTAGAAAACATCCTGAGGCTCATGGGAAATGTAGTCCGCTGCAGACGGACTTTTATCGTGTCTGCTGGTGCAAA
>CM024799.1:430000-440000 GCA_014281875.1 Nibea albiflora | reverse complement strand
GTATCATCAGCATAGTGACGAAGCGTGCTGCAGATCAAACCTCCCCTTCGTTTCTGTCACTAAATTCTTTGGTGTCATTTCTTGTGTTTGCATTGGAGAGAACAGAGCACAGTCCCTGCAGTCCAGCGTGGTGCATGTTCAGTGATGTTTTGTGGTTGCATTGCTGCTTCAGGCACTGGATGTCTCAACTGTGTGCACAGCTTTATGAAATCAGACGAGCCCAGTGTCAAAAGATGTGAGTCTGTCAGAGGTCATGGGTCAGCAGGAGCAGCTGATTAATCAGATCAAACCAGAACAGCCCAAAGTCACAGACACGTTCATCCTCAGAGGAGTGACTCCCTCTGTCCTCAGACCCTCGGTTCAAGGTCAGAGACGTTCAGGTGTGTGTGTGTCGTCCGCCATCATGTTTCAGTGTGGACTTTTGTCTCAGGTAGTCACTTATCTCTTCCTGTCCTGACTTATCTGTTCCTCTCCTTATCGGCCTCCTCTCAGTCATCTCCTGTGGAGGAGGAGCCGTAGCTCGGCCCGTGTCCTGGACTGGGTCACAGATTCTCTGACAAACACTCTGTTGACACAGTTACAACCAACTGTGACTGTTGTTCAGCACGTTGTTCACAGTGCACGCTGTTTCTTCACCGGCCTCGTGCACTGAATTCCTCCTCTGCAAATAAATAGCGTCGTGTCTTTGTGAGTCAGACGTCTGTTTGGTGACTGTTATATGATAATAAATAAGGACGGCAGGAATGTGTGAGACCATGACGGAGGCTCCACACGTTAGAGCGAGCTGTGTCTCCATCATGTCAGCTGTCAGTGACTCTTCCTTCCTGCCCTCACAGTTTGGGGTTACGGCTTTCTGGCTGTCACCGTCATCAACCTGGCGTCTCTGCTCGGCCTCCTCCTCATCCCCTTCACCAAGAAGCCTTATTTCCCCAAAGTGCTGACCTACTTTATCGGCCTGGCCATCGGGACGCTCTTCTCCAACGCCGTCCTCCAGCTCATACCAGAGGTTTGTAACAGGTGGAGCAGGTCACGTGGAGCCAGGTAACGGTGCTGACTCTGTCCTGTTCGTCCACAGGCCCTGGGCTTTGACCCCAAATCAGACAACTACGTGGCGAATGCAGTTGGAATATTTGGAGGTTTTTACATCCTTTTCGTCATGGAGAAGATCCTGAGACTGTCCCTCAGGATGGACCACGAGGTAAGACAGCCAGTTTATCAGGTACAAAGCACTTTTTTTTATGACACCACCGTATCTTTCATTCCGGCTGTATACCTGCCGGTGATTAGCGCTGATTGATTGGCTTATTTTATTATTTATTATTAGTAACTATCAGGACTCACTCACGTACATCGTACAAAGGTCGGGGACGCGACACCTGCAGGCTGCGACCTCGAGGAAGTAAATGCACTTTAAATGATACGTTCAGCCGAGAGGACAGAAAGCAGACTGTTAAAGACACAAAGAACAAAACTACTAATTATAAAAATATTGATAATAAAGTTATTCAGTCTGAAAGTCAAAATGTAAATCAAACTGAAGGAATAGAAATTCTGGTTTTAGTGTTGACAGAGTGAAGTCTGTCTTCAAATCTGTGTTGAAATCAGCAACACTCGACATCACTGAGTCCTCACGCTGAGTCCCCGCGCTGAGTCCTCACTGAGTCCTCGTGCTGAGTCCTCGCACTGAGTCCTCGCGCTGAGTCCTCACTGAGTCCTCGCGCTGAGTCCTCGCGCTGAGTCCTCACTGAGTCCCCGCGCTGAGTCCTCACGCTGAGTCCTCACGCTGAGTCCTCGCGCTGAGTCCCCGCGCTGAGTCCTCACGCTGAGTCCTCACGCTGAGTCCTCGCGCTGAGTCCTCGCGCTGAGTCCTCACTGAGTCCCCGCGCTGAGTCCTCATGCTGAGTCCTCACGCTGAGTCCTCACGTTGAGTCCTCGCGCTGAGTCCCCGCGCTGAGTCCTCACTGAGTCCTCGCGCTGAGTCCTCGCGCTGAGTCCTCACTGAGTCCCCGCGCTGAGTCCTCGCGCTGAGTCCTCGCACTGAGTCCTCGCACTGAGTCCTCGCGCTGAGTCCTCACTGAGTCCTCGCGCTGAGTCCTCGTGCTGAGTCCTCGTGCTGAGTCCTCGCGCTGAGTCCTCACGCTGAGTCCTCGCACTGAGTCCTCGCACTGAGTCCTCGCGCTGAGTCCTCACTGAGTCCTCGCGCTGAGTCCTCGTGCTGAGTCCCCGCGCTGAGTCCTCGCGCTGAGTCCTCGCGCTGAGTCCTCACGCTGAGTCCTTGCACTGAGTCCTTTAGTTTCATTTCATCATCTTCAGCTGGACTTTGTATTTAGAGTAAACGTTAGCATGCTAACACATACATAGCATGGCTCTGGCCTTTCACTACATTTACCAGTTTAAACTGGTGCTGCTGGTTTACTGGCACACATTTCCCTGCATGTTGTGAGTGAAGTGTTGGATGTGCTGTGCAGTGTGGCATGTATGTGCTCATGAAGTCCATTAAAGGCACGTCTGACTCTGCTGATGTGAGTCCTGTGTGTCTCTCTTGTCCATAGCACGGCCACAGCCTCTTCACTCCTGCAGAGACGACGCGGGAAAACTCCGTCCACAACGGAGACGTGCTGGAGAAGAAGGACTCCATCATTCTGACCACCATCAACACCATCGCCACCGACAAGAGCAGCCCAGAACCTCCGCACACAAACGTGGCCCATCCTCAGGTACACGTCATCTGTGACAGGTGTCACATTAACCTACATAATAATCAACTTTGTCCTCAATCATCTGTTATCTAATTAGTAGCTGAGTCTTAAGATGAGCTCGTAAAGAGGCCGGTCTATTAATTAGTGACTGTGGACTCGACGTCTTATCAGTTAGCAAACAGACGCTGTGCAAACATAAACAGAGTTTTCCACAGACGAAGCGAGCTGCGCTCTTCATGTTTTAACGGTCTGCACAGGTTGTTGTCGTCGGCGTATCAGGACATTTAACAGTGAAACTTTGTGTGAAAACTTCCTAAACAAACAGACGTGTCGTCACGGAGGGCTCGAGCAGTGAAAGCAGGCTGAAGGCTTCAGATCCTTCCCTCCTGCTAAATGCTGGAATTGTCTGGCTCGAGCACAAAGACTCCTTGTTAGGCTGCGGGTAATAAAAGGGGCGTTTTGTCAATGCAGAGTATCTTCAAGCAAAGCCCCAAATGTTCCCTTTATGTCCGCCTCTGCTCAGGTTTCCCATTAAAGACACTCGTGCCATTATATTTGGAATTTAAGACATCTTTAAATATTTCCTGTAGTTCATTAATCTGTATCTGTTACATTCTGTGGTTCCAGCGTGGAAACGCCTCCATGATACAAAGATTTCCTCAAAGACTTTTAAACTTTTAGTGTCAGAGTTCCGCTCTGACTCAGTGATTGGAGGGATTCATCCAAGAGGTCGAATCCATCTAATGATCCACCACACTACCTCCAGCACCACACTGAGGTTTTGGACCATTTGTAATAACTTAAACATGTTGTAATAAACATGTTGGCGTCTCGATGACACGCTGAGGCCGCCCTGAGCAGAGACAGAGATGAGTTCATCTCAAAGTTAGTCATGTCACTTTCTGAACTCATCTGACACGTTTCAGTCACTTCAAAATGGCCGCTTGACCACTCCCGTGAGTGGGCGTGGCTTCAGCGCCTTCAGAGGACACGCCCCCACAGTCCAGCAGCTGAGATTCATTTTTACCTGATGTTGACACCTGATTCATAAACTTGTTGTAATCATTCAAATTTGGCTGCATGGTTAACAACACTTACTTTTGGTCTGACACACTCAGAACACACATTTATTATTTTAGACGTTGAATCTAGCATCATCATTCGGTCTTCATGCCGGCTGACATATCATCAGATTTTAATGTTAGTGGCCCGTTAGCCTCGAGGATCCACATGTGGCCATAATCTGTAACTTTCCAGTTAAACATCAGTATGATGTTAGCATTTAAAGCTGCTGCAGCACAGATGTGTCGCTCACCGCTGTTATTTAATGAAGTTATCTGCTTCAAACCGTGCTCAGCCTCACAGGGAACGTGCAGCATATCTCCAACATTTGATCAGATGCCAAAAACAAAATGTTCAACTTTGTCCTTTATTTTGTGCGTGATGTGAACTTTGGGTTTCAAACACCGACGTGCCACTGGGTGTTATCTCTGTGGGGACGTCATTGTTTGCATACAACTCTTCTTCGTTATAATCAAACAGTAGCAGCGGCCGCGTGTCTTTAACCTGTCCGTCACTCTTCCAGGACGTCCAGGTGTCCGGTGTGACGTGCCATTGGCTGCGTGGGACGCGCATCTCCAGCATTAAGACGGTGGCATGGATGATAACTCTGAGCGACGCGCTGCACAACTTCATCGACGGTCTAGCCATCGGTGCCTCGTTCACTGTGTCGGTGCTGACCGGGTTCAGTACGTCCATCGCCATCGTGTGTGAGGAGTTCCCCCACGAGCTCGGTGAGTCTTTGTCCTGTTTGAGCTCATGTGGAGGTCAATCAACCAAAGTATCAGAACTTCAAGACCAAGGCATGACCAAGACTTTGAGGGCCTGAGACCGGGTCAAGGCAAAGAGCAGACAGGATGTCGGTGGGTGACCTTGAAGGATTTATGACCAGCTGAGTGCTCTTTAGGACGATGTTTCACAGATGATCTCTGTGCTTAATTCCAGAAGATTTGGCTGATGTCTCCTCAGATGTCTCCTCAGATGTCTCCTCAGATGTCTCCTCAGAGACAGATAACAAATAAATCAGACAACAGCGACCTCCTGCAGTTGTGGTCTTGACCAGTCTTGAACTAAAGTCCTCTTTGTCTGGCCGAGACGTGACAGAGTGGTCTTGAGATCGATTTGAGATCCTCAAAGTTTCCAAAGATATCGAATATTTCAGGCTGAATTTTGTGTTTCTATAAACACAAAACATGGAGACTGTCTCAGTCTGTGTCAGTCTGCAGCGTTCAGACAGTTGCAGTGTCTGAAAGAAGTCGTTTAAAGGTTCGAGGGATTCAAACTGATTTTATGTTTTCAGGTAAAATTCTTTGATTTTATCGCCATCTGCTGACAAGTTGCAGAACTGCACCAACAGATTTCTCATCTCCTCTCATGATAATATGAAGTCCAACACGAGTGCACAAGTTTAGATAAAATAAATATAAAGAAAAACTGACAGCGCACCAGGTGACATGAAACAGTAAGAACATTCAGGCTGTGTTTCATCTTTATTAATATTCCTGCTGTGTTCATGTTTCTGCTTCTTTAAGCTTCTTTATAGACGGTTGTATAATTTAATCTAATTATTCATCTGCTCTGATTGTCTTTGTATTTTAGATAGAAGTCTAATGATCTAACTTTGAAATGAGATATATGATCTTTGTTAGACGTCACAGTCTTTGTCTGTTTGAATGCAGAATACTGTCACTTCGGTCTCCTGCCTGTTACCTGACCTGTCTGAATGTCTGAATCTTTGTGTTCTCTGTCTCCAGGTGACTTTGTGATCCTGCTCAATGCAGGTATGAGCATCCCTCAGGCCATTTTCTTCAACCTGCTGTCAGCAATGTCGTGTTACGTTGGACTTATCTTCGGCATCCTGCTCGGGAGTAATTTTGCCCCCAACGTAATCTTTGCCATCGCGGGAGGAATGTTCCTGTACATCGCGCTGGCTGACATGGTGAGGATACACAGACGTGGTCTGCTTTTAGTCTAATTAGAGTGTGTAAACTCTTTAACACGCCATGAACTCATACTGCAGCTGTTCAGCTTTAAAAACAGGTTTTTATATTAACAGTGGATGAAACGTTTTCACCTCAGATCTTCGTGTGTTTCAGCATCTTTCAGCCAAACTAAACTCACCGTACATCACATACACACATACATCAACGGCCTGACGGCAGAAACCTCAGTGTTAATGTTGGACACTCTGAGCCGATCAGCTGTATAAGTAAGGAACTGTTTGCTAACCTTGAATTATTGTTGGAGCGTCAAATCATTAAATACCATTTGTGTTGTGATAAGGTGACCACGTGTTGACCCACATCAGGCTGATCTGTAACTGAGCGTGCGACTCCTCCCTCAGTTTTAGTCACACAGACACAAAAAAGGTCTCAAATTGACCGGCTCGGCCGGGAATGGTGTGCTGTGACTTTTCTCAGAGTTTATTGGTAGAATGTTCCAGAGCTCGAGTGGAGAGGGAGAGAAACATTTGTCAGAAAATACATTTTCAAACGGCTCTCGTGGCCACAAATGTCACTCTACAGAAATAATGTCTACATAGAAACGTAGGAGAATTGTTGGGCTACGCAGCGATATCACTGCTGAAGCTGTCAGACTTGTAGTTTTGGCGGGAGACGCACTGATGCGCCAGGATCAGCCACCGACAGCCCCATCTACTCCCATGTAACCTGGAGAGGAGCACGGGGCACCTGTTCTTTCTCTCTCTCCCCAGGTCACATGTTTTAACTTCACACACTGAAATTGGGCATTCACATGGTCGACAAGATGAGGATGCTCACGGTCATTTGGGCTTTTTGATACCACCTACCGTTTGGCATTAGTGTCCACTAGTTGGAGGGGGTTCATTTAGAGACTTTCTGTGTCTCTCAGCAGTCACTCACACACAGACAGAGCACAGCTGCAGTTCATTACTCTGACCTGCAGCTGCAGGGTCAGTAATAATGTATGTCAGACACTCTGTTTATTTACACAGTTTATAGTTTCACGACTAAAAACTGTCGTCAGCCGTCAGATGATGACATTACATGGGAAAATCTATCTACTGCACGCACACAAACCAGCTGATTCATACTTTGTGTCTGTACTTTTACTTCCTGTTATGTGGAATGTTGAACATAAGGCCAGTGTATTTTAGGTGGAGACAGATGTCTCATTGTCTTTCTCCGTCTCAGTTTCCAGAGATGGACAGCATATCGCAGGAACAGCCGCGGACTTCGTCAAAGATTGTCTTCTTCCTGATCCAGAACGCGGGGCTGCTCACCGGCTTCAGCATCATCCTGCTCATCACCACGTTTGCAGGGAACATCAACCTGGGCTAGACGAGGAGAACAAACTGAGAACTGATGAAGAAATGAGCTGCTTCCATTTCTGCTCGCTCGCCGGGCGGACGGACGGTGAATGTAAAGAATGTTTTGTACAAACAAAACATTTAATTAAAAAAAAAATCTTTTATATGTTTGACTATCAATTTAGTGGAACATTTACTCCATAGAAGAAGAAGGGAAAATCTTTTCAATCATTTGATGTATGAACTAGTCAAATCTGTTTTAATGAGACAATAAATTATTTTTTCAGTCTTCAGATGGTGAATTATCTCCGTTTATTGTACCTCAGCGATGCTGTAAACGAACAGACACTGTTCTTGTTGTTTTGTCTTGTATGGCAGCACTGTGTGACCTCAGAGTCTGTGACCTCGTGACCTCTGTGACCTCTGACCTTCACTGCTTCTTTTGTCTTTTTAAATATAGTTTGTATTTAAGACGTCAGTGACACGGGGGACTCTCAGTGATTGTGCTCCTGTCAGGCAAAATATAACAAAAATCATCTTTTCATCAAAGGATAATAATAATTATTATAATGTTATTATTATTATTATTATTAATGTGCATTGTTTGTTCACACTGTCAGTGTCCACATGATTCATACACTAACACATGGAGACATGTTAAAGAAGCTTTCCAGCAGTGCAGATAGACTTACTGTGTGTACAATATGTGCATCATTCAGTCTGACCACTTTATTCTTTGTATGCTGTTCAAGTGGAAACATCTTTATTTTTAATTGTATTAATAAAATAGCTACCAAATTTCACCTTATGACAACAGCTGGCAAAGTTCATTAAAATATATTTTGTTTTTTTTTGTTTATTTCTGCTGTCTAACATGGGGACTTATGGAGACTGACTCACTTCTGCAGCCAGCCTCAGGTGGACGTTAGAGGAACTGCAGTCTGTGTCTTCATTGTTGGCTCCATACGTCAGACGGCGGTCGTCGATAACCAACATGGCGGCCGGCAGAGCTTCAAAACGGTTGCGTGTAAACCTGTATGTGACGTCATTCATACGCTGTCCATTCTTTCCGCTGTCATTGGTTTACACACCTGACGTAACCATGACAACCACATACACGTTTGCTGACGGTCACCGAATCATCAGACCAGATTAAACAGGAAGTGGTACAAGATGCGTTGATGGACATCGTAAAGCTCGTAACTCTTGGTATCCATGAGCAGCGTGAGCAGAGAGAGAAACACACTTGGCGGGAGAAGCCTGGCTGTCTCTTCACGTCCAGCAGGTCGATGTTTGAAACGACAGTTACAGAAGTTTAAATACTCCTGTGGTCAAACATGTGAAGTGTGACCTCACGCTCCGATCGATGTTAAATGTTCCCATTCTGCCGGCGGTGCGCGAACGCAGCATATTCGAGGTGGGGGAAAAGTGTGTAACCAAAAGGAGCGCGTGACGCTGAACACACTGCTGCTCACACACACACACAGAGACACACACACACAGAGACACAGAGAGACACACAGACACAGACACACACACAGAGACACACACACACAGAGACACAGAGAGACACACAGACACACACACAGACACAGACACAGACACACACACAGAGACACAGAGAGACACAAAGACACACACAGAGAGACACACAGAGACACACAGACACACACAGAGACACACAGAGACACACAGACACACACAGAGACACACAGAGACACAAAGAGACACACAGAGACACAAAGACACACACAGAGACACACAGAGACACACCGGAGAAGAAGAACGACGTTCAAACACGTAAGTCACGTGAACGCATCACGGTTAGCCTGTAAGCTAACCACAGTAACAGCTCTGTGAGGTTAGCACTGATGCTAACTGCTAACTGCTTCATGTCCGAACATTTACAAAGACTTATGTATTTATATGTGTGTATTTATACACGTATATGTATTTATATATGTGTATTTATACACGTATATGTATTTATATATGTGTATTTATACACGTATATGTATTTATATGTGTGTATTTATACACAGAGTTAGCATTAGTATTAGCTCGTTATAGTTTCAACCGTTAAGTCGCAATGAATAATCACTTTATTGGTCACACACACACACACACACACACACACACACACACAGATCACTTCGTCATGATGTGTGTAACAGCAGTCTGATTCTCCTTATGACCTTTCCTTATGACCTTTCCTTATGACCTCTCCTTCACACCTTTCCTTCCTGTGTTGAGGACAAGTGTTTAGGAAAGGACGTAGGAGGAAACACACCTGTGTTTATATTTCGTGTCAAAATGGCTGCTATGGTCAGGTGGCTGGCTCAGTCACTTCCTGTCAGGTGATTGTCTCTGTTTTGGTCTCCTGTTGTAGAGAAGCTGGACCGAGCCGAGCCGAGCCGAGCCATGGACAGCATTCAGATCAGGAAGTATCGTGACGAGGACGCGGCGGCGGTGAAGGAGATCTTCACGATGGGGATGAGCGAGCACGTGCCGTCGTCCTTCGTGCACCTCCTGAAGCAGCCGCTCACTCAGATGCTGCTCATGTGCCTGTTCTGCGGCCTCATCACCAGCTCCAAGTCCTTCCTGTTACCCATCCTGGCTGTCACCCTCCTCCTGGCCGCCGCCCGGCAGTTTGTCGTCTACATGTTCAACAGGTACATCGACACCTCCCTGAGGAAGGACCTCAACCAGATCGGCGAGACGTACCTGAAGGGGAAGGACTCATGTTTCTGGGTGGCTGAGTGTGACGGTTGCGTGGTCGGCTCGGTGGCCTGCCTCCCCGCAGAGCAAGCGTCCGAGTGTTTGGAGCTGAAACGCATGTCAGTGCGGCGCAGTCACCGCGGGATGGGCATCGCTAAGGCTCTGTGCCGGACGGTGGCTGACTTCACCCGTGACAGGGGCTACGCCGCCGTCGTCCTGTACACCTCTGTGGTGC
>CM024799.1:375000-427500 GCA_014281875.1 Nibea albiflora | reverse complement strand
AAAACACACCAACACACCTGTCTGCACGTGTGTGTGTGTGTGTGTGTGTGTGTGTGTGTGTGTGTGTGTGTGTGTGTGTGTGTCTCGTCATTGTTGAGGTAGCTAGCTGAAGCTAACGGCTGTAGCCGGTCAGGGAGTGTGTCACTCATTAAAACATTGAAATGAAGCAGCAGCTCATTAATGTGTAATTATTCACAGCTTTAATGAAGGACACGATGATCTGCTTCAGATTCATTTACATCATTTATTTTTATTATTCTCATGCAGTTTGATGACGGTGTCATGTGATCATTTCTCATGATGTCACACAGCAGAATTAACATTCATATTTTATATATTTTGGATTAATAATTCCTGATTATGTCTGTCATGAATATTCATCTTTCAGTTTGATGGTTAGCTGTCTGTGATGTTAATAACATGATGAGTGTCTTCATCTCATTATTATATTTCATTACATCATAATCAAACATATTCTGTCTGTCTGTCTGTCTGTCTGTCTCTCTGTCTGTCTGTCTATCTGTCTGTCTGTGTCTGTCTGTCTGTCTGTCTGTGTCTGTCTGTCTGTGTCTGTCTGTCTGTCTGTCTGTCTGAGTCTGTCTGTCTGTCTGTCTGTAGTAAAGTCTAAGAAACCTTTATTGAATGTCTTTGTCCCACAGACACAAAAAAGGTCTCAAACCGACCGGCTCGGTCGGGAATGGTGTGCTGTGACTTTTCTCAGAGTTTCACCAAACGGTTTCACCAAAAATCACCAAAAACCACGGCAAAGTTTACAATGGGTGTGTATTGGTAGAATGTTCCAGAGCTCGAGTGGAGAGGGAGAGAAACATTTGTCAGAAAATACATTTGCAAACGGCTCTCGTGGCCACAAATGTCACTCTACAGAAATAATTTCTACATAGAAACGTAGGAGAATTGTTGGGCTACGCAGCGATATCACTGCTGAAGCTGTCAGACTTGTAGTTTTGGCGGGAGACGCACTGATGCGCCAGGATCAGCCACCGACAGCCCCATCTACTCCCATGTAACCTGGAGAGCAGAAATTTGTGGAGAAACGGAGACAAAGCAGTTAGTTTGAATCGCTCTGGAGGTCACATGTCGTCACTTTAACCACAGAAAATATACATGTAGACGTTCAGGAAGAGCTCGAGATGCTCACAGTGAAGCCCGTTAAGTGATACGCTCTACCGTTTGGCATTAGTGGGCACTATTCGAGGGGTCACTTTTGAGATTTTCTGTGTCTCAGCAGTCAGAGCACAGCTGTGGGTAACTGCTCTGCTCTGATTGGTGGGCTCCACCTGGCCATGGTTGCTAGGCTACCAAAGTCTGACTGTGATTAACTTTATTAACATCAGTGACTGTCAATAACACAGTTTGAATGTCAGCCATTTTATCCTTCTCTATCACTGACACAGACACGGGCAGACAGACAGAGAAAGACAGAGAACACGTCTTTCAAAATAAGAGTCCCTTCAAAATAAAAGTCTTTTTCACTTTAATAAAACTTCTAATTAACAGAGACAAGCACACACACTGACAGCTACTTAATGTATGAGTGCGTCAGGGCCAGAGTCAGACACACTCAGCATTTCTAACAAACATTAACATTTAAATGATTAAATATTCTGCTGTTTGAATGTGGATTAAATATAAATGTCCATTTATCAGGTAAAATAACAAACTGATTATGAACATTAATCATCACTGACTTCATTAAAAATCAGATTAAGCTAATTACTGCGGTCTTAGTGAAACTGTTCTTTGTGACGTACCTATGAACTGGTTACCGTGGTGACACAGTGATGACACCTTGACACAGCAGCTTACATTTCGACTTCAGTCATATTTTCCATAAACAGTCTGAATCGTCTTCGAGGACGTCAGCGTTCATCCTTACCTTGTGTCATGACGTCGGTGTGTTCCTGCTCGACCTGCAGACCAGCTGAGGTGGACCGCGGCGTGCAGAGGGCGGCGGCAGCGTTTGACTGAGCCGGTGACGCCTCTTCCTGCGTCGCTGTCCTGCTTTTGTGGTGGGAAGAGGTTGTTTGGTTCTGCTGGTCGCCTCCTCATTGTTTTGCTGAGGGCTCCCTCTCCCCCTTCCTCCCCTCCACACTCCCCCTCTTTTAGTTCTGCTTTCGTCATTTGCATAAAAGGGTGCAAAGAGACTGCAGAGGTTCGTTTGTGTCTGCAAACATCCAGAACGAGCAGAACTTTTCATCAGTCCGTCCTGCAGCCTGTATCAGTGTCCTGGTTGTTGAAGTGTCACTCCTCCATCCTGAAGGCTGAGTTCCCTTTCGTTGTGACGCTGCGTGCTCGCTCTGCAGAGTGAGAGTTTAAACTGAAAGAGGCCCGGCCGTGCAGGGAGCTGATAAAAGCTGATAAAGCAGAGCTAATCCTCGCTCGGGTCCCGGCCCGTCACCTGAACCTTTTGTGTTGAGCCACAATGAAACAGCACGAGAGTGAAAAGGCGTGGTGTGTGTGCTTTTTGTGAGAGTGTTCATCAGAGCAGAAGACAGAAATGTGACAGACGGCAGCACAAAGAGACGACAGGTCATCTTCAGTCTGTGCTGATCGTCAGTAACTGCTGTGGTTTTCATGTTTAATGAGCTCTGTGCATCATGACGAGGACGGCGTGCACGCCACCGATGACTGTCAGCTTTATTTTGAGCAGCCTTTGAGACACATATTTGCAGGCTTTAGGACCCAGCACCTCAGTCTGGGCCTAAGCCGCCCTCCCTCCTGCAGACACTAGCGCAGCGCTCAGCTGATGCACTCGCAGCACGCCGAGCCGAGCCCGGCCTCGCTCTGCTGTTTTCTTCTGGTCCATTCATCGGAGGAGGAAGTGTCGGATCGGCGCCGATCGAGCCTTCAGAAACTTTCTGACAGAGCCAGACGCTCCGGCCGGCGTTCAGAGAGCTGGTCAGGACAGAGATGGTGTGATTCTGTGAAGAGACCCCACCACCACCACCACCACCACCACCACCACCCGTCTCCTCGACCCCCTTCTGTCTGGCGGACGCTCAGCCCGACACTCTGCCTCAGACGACACAGAGCAGAGACATGGCTCAGACCCGGAGGAGCACCTACACCCGGGTGAGTGTTTGCCTTCAGCTCGGTGCGTCACTGTCAGCGCTGCACTCCTGTCTGACTCTTTGTTCGGCTCAGACGCCCCTCCAGGTTCTGTTCTCGGTTCAGTCAGCTCTGTGACACCTGACGGCAGGTTGGAGGTTCACGAGGCTTTTTGTTATCAGCAGACGATCCAACGAGCCCCCACGAGACTTCCTGTTTGTCATCCGTCTGTGAGTCAGGACGATGACATCATGTGGACACACATGACGACAGCGTGTTCAAACACACGTGTGTGATCGTCAGGGTCTTCTTCACAGTGCAGCTGATGAGGCTGTATCAGCTGTGTGTGTGTGTGTGTGTGTGTGTGTGTGTGTGTGTGTGTGTGTGTGTGTGTGTGTGTGTGTGTGTGTGTGTGTGTGTGTGTGTGTGTGTGTGTGTGTGTGTGTGTGTGTGTGTGTGTGTGTGTGGAGAGTAGAGTGGCACTAAATAATTCAGCTCGTCGTCCTCGGTCCGCTCAGCTTCAGCACATGGTGAACAACAACCAATGATTCATTACAGACTGTTAGCTGGTCTGTGCTCATTATATGATGGTGGACGATGGGTGGATGATGGTGGATGATGGTGGATGATGGTGGATGATGGTGGTTGATGGTGGATGATGGTGGACGATGGTGGATGATGGGTGGATGATGGTGGACGATGGGTGGATGATGGTGGATGATGGTGGATGATGGTGGACGATGGTGGATGATGGGTGGATGATGGTGGACGATGGTGGACGATGGGTGGACGATGGGTGGATGATGGTGGATGATGGTGGACGATGGGTGGATGATGGGTGGATGATGGTGGATGATGGTGGACGATGGTGGATGATGGGTGGACGATGGTGGACGATGGTGGACGATGGGTGGACGATGGGTGGATGATGGTGGATGATGGTGGACGATGGGTGGATGATGGGTGGATGATGGTGGATGATGGTGGACGATGGGTGGATGATGGGTGGATGATGGTGGATGATGGTGGACGATGGGTGGATGATGGGTGGACGATGGGTGGACGATGGTGGACGATGGGTGGATGATGGTGGACGATGGTGGACGATGGGTGGACGATGGGTGGATGATGGTGGATGATGGTGGACGATGGTGGATGATGGTGGTTGATGGTGGTTGATGGGTGGACGATGGTGGACGATGGGTGGATGATGGTGGATGATGGTGGTTGATGGGTGGACGATGGTGGACGATGGGTGGATGATGGTGGACGATGGTGGACGATGGGTGGACGATGGGTGGATGATGGTGGATGATGGTGGACGATGGGTGGATGATGGGTGGATGATGGTGGATGATGGTGGACGATGGGTGGATGATGGGTGGACGATGGGTGGACGATGGTGGACGATGGGTGGATGATGGTGGACGATGGTGGACGATGGGTGGACGATGGGTGGATGATGGTGGATGATGGTGGACGATGGGTGGATGATGGGTGGACGATGGTGGACGATGGTGGACGATGGGTGGATGATGGTGGATGATGGTGGATGATGGTGGATGATGGTAGTGGATGATGGGTGGACGATGGTGGTTGATGGTGGACGATGGTGGACGATGGTGGTTGATGGTGGTTGATGGTGGACGATGGTGGTTGATGGTGGTTGATGGTGGACGATGGTGGACGATGGTGGACGATGGTGGTTGATGGTGGATGATGGTGGACGATGGTGGTTGATGGTGGTTGATGGTGGACGATGGTGGACGATGGTGGACGATGGTGGTTGATGGTGGTTGATGGTGGACGATGGTGGTTGATGGTGGTTGATGGTGGACGATGGTGGACGATGGTGGACGATGGTGGTTGATGGTGGACGATGGTGGTTGATGGTGGTTGATGGTGGACGATGGTGGACGATGGTGGTTGATGGTGGTTGATGGTGGACGATGGTGGTTGATGGTGGTTGATGGTGGACGATGGTGGACGATGGTGGACGATGGTGGTTGATGGTGGATGATGGTGGACGATGGTGGATGTTGATAAAATGTGTATGTGTGTGTATGTTTGTAGCTCACGTGTTCTTCACATCGTGGTTCAGCGGCTGCTCGAGGTTTAAAGTGCCTCTTAAGACGTGACAGCAGCTCTGAGCTTACGTTGAACAAAGCTCTGTATGTTCCAACATGAGCTCAGACTGAGGAGGCGAGGCCACCAGATCCATCACCTGTAAGCCACGTCATCGTCATTGTGGTGGGCTGACAGACAGATGGACATGTCCATCAGTGGGAACACAGAGTCAAACAACCATTCACACCTACAGAGCCACAGCTCACCTGTTCAGGTGTTTGGACTCCGGGAGGAACCTGGAGAGAACCTGGAGAGAACCTGAGGAGTTTTTCAGTTCATTCAGGCGCCGAGCTAACATCCATCCACAAGCATGGAAGAGCCATGTGGATCAGGCTTTAACAACATGTTAGCTCTGGTTCTGGAACCGGTTCTGTTCAAGATTCACCAACAGTCATCAATAAGTAATCTGACTGGGCCTGACTGCTCTGCTGGGTTTGACCTTCTCTCACTCAGACAGACGGAGTTAAAAGCTTGAGACACACTGACTCAGATCACATGATCCCTCACTGGCTTCCCCATGAGACATGAACTGGACCAAACAGGAAGAAGGCTGGACCAAAGTCCAGAGGATGAGCACCAGGTTCTGAAGCTAATGTGACACAGAACCTGACCCGTTCCAGACGAGTGAGGTCTGAAAATGTGTTGAAGAGCTGCACAGTTACATCATGTGATCCAGTTAGCAGAAGGCTAATCAGAAGCTCTTTCTACATGTGTGGTTGAACCTGTGCGAGGCTGCTCATTGGTCCTGCTGTACAGATGGTCGTTTGATCCATGCAGGGGAGCAGCTCATCAGATCAACCCGTCCAAACTAGCTGCCACACAAGCTGGATTTGTTGCAGCACTGCCCAGCCTGTAGTACATTTAATGATCCGGTGCAGTGCATTCTGGGTGTTGTAGGTTTTATGTCTTTTGACCAAAATCTTTTTTTCTCATGTCCACAGCCTGGAAACACTCCTTTAACCTTTTGTATTGTTGTTGCTCGTTGTCGAGAGACACAGACAGTGAATGAGCGTGAGTGAGCGCCGGCCTCGATAAAGTTATTTCCTGATTGTTTCACAGAGGTACGCTGACGTGAACGCAGCTTTAGTCATATAGAACAGGTGAGTCTCAGGTGTGTGTCTCACCTGTATGTGAAGCGTCCCATTAACGTTGTTGACGTGTGTCAGTTGGTGTGTTGTTGAACAGCAGCACACACACAGTGTGTGTGTGTGGCTGAAGGAGAGTCTGAGCGTGCTCAGTAATATCTGCTCATCTCTGCTGTTCTGCTGAGTCACCATCACTTCTGGGACATCACACAGTAAACTGGGTTATGGAGGATTACCTCACGTTTCACTGTGTGGACGGACTTGGACTGCATCGATGGTCACCGTGGAATGAACACAAAAATGTGTCTCCACGGCGATGAAGGTGGCGTTTAAACATGCAGTGACATTTAGAGAGAGAGGACGAAGCTTTACTGTGTATGTGTGTGTGTGTGTGTGTGTGTGTGTGTGTGTGTGTGTGTGTGTGTGTGTGTGCTCTGACCTGAAACCAGCTTCATTTAAACATCCAGTTAACATCTTCAGGCTGTACTCTGTCTGTTACTTTAACGTTCTGACAATCGTTACATAAAGCTAATTTAAAGACTGATGAGATAAATCCACAGAGAGAAAGAACTACAAGTCTGACAGCTTCAGCAGTGATATCGCTGCGTAGCCCAACAATTCTCCTACGTTTCTATGTAGAAATTATTTCTGTAGAGTGACATTTGTGGCCACGAGAGCCGTTTGCA
The DNA here is from genome assembly GCA_014281875.1 of Nibea albiflora. Classification (NCBI taxonomy): domain Eukaryota; kingdom Metazoa; phylum Chordata; class Actinopteri; family Sciaenidae; genus Nibea; species Nibea albiflora. The sequence goes on along the minus strand of CM024799.1, from coordinate 420,533 downwards.
AATGTATTTTCTGACAAATGTTTCTCTCCCTCTCCACTCGAGCTCTGGAACATTCTACCAATACACACCCATTGTAAACTTTGCCGTGGTTTTTGGTGATTTTTGGTGAAACTCTGAGAAAAGTCACAGCACACCATTCCCGGCCGAGCCGGTCGGTTTCAGACCTTTGTTGTGTCTGTGGGACCAAAACTGAGGGAGGAGTAGCACGTCAGAATAAGTATGAGCAGCGACCTGCAGACTCAGTTACTATTGTACAGAAACAGTTCTCATGGAGTTAAACAATACAAAGTTGATTTAGTTCATAAAGACCCAGAAAGCATCAAAAGTAACCTGAATAATCTTTAATGGATTAAAATGTTTTGTTAAATGAGATGTTGGTCACATGGTCAGAGTCATCTGGATCATTATTTTCAGCCAGGACATGTGACTGTTTTCTCTCAGGATAGTAACCCTGCCTGTCTGTCTTCTCTCCCTGCCTGTCTGTCTTCTCTCCCTGCCTGTCTGTCTGTCTCTCATCAGACCACCAGCAGCGGCAGCAGCAGGATGAGCTCTGACGGAGGCGGTCGGCCCGTCAAAGTGGGCTCCCTGGTGGAGGTGATCGGTAAAGGGCAGCGCGGCACGGTGGCCTACATCGGCAACACGCTGTTCGCCTCGGGGAAATGGGTCGGAGTCATCCTGGACGAGGCCAAGGGCAAGAACGACGGCACGGTGCAGGGCAAGCGCTACTTCACCTGCGAGGAGAATCATGGGATATTTGTGAGACAGTCACAGGTGAGAAAGTAAAGGTGTGATGAGCCGGGCGGGACTAATGCAGGGGGTCAGAGAGCGGAGAGCTTCACCTTCAGAGTACAGTGTGTTAATGATACCTGTGACCCGGCTGTGTATCGATCAGGTGTCGTGTTACTAATCCTCTTCATCATGTCTCTGCTTGTCTGACCCTGACAGTCTCAAAGGTTACCATGGAGACAGAAAAATGCCGACTCACTCTCTGAAACACTGTTTGAATGGACATCAATAAAGAGTCGGTTTGAAACATGACTGACTCTTTGTGTGTTCTCTGTCTCAGATCCAGCTCGTCGATGACGGCGCCGACACGACGTCTCCGGAGACTCCTGAGCCCGGCACCGGCAAGGTTCTCAAACGAGGTGAGGACACACACACACACACACACACACACACGTTCAGACGGTTACAGGTTCGTCCTTGGTCGTCATTCACAGAGAGGTTTTAGTATTCTGTTGGTGTGTTGTGACAGCAAACAGGTGAAGTACGGCACACTGAGCCGCTGCAGGGCGTCCGCGTCTGGCTAGCTTTCTCCTGATTGGCTGTTAACATTCACCTTTGCCCTTTAGCAGCGTAGCCCTGCCCACTGTGTTTCTGCTGAAGGCCTGACGTCCTGGTGACCAACAGGTGGTGCAGGGTTGTTGGTTTGAATCCCTCATGTCTCCACGAGCTGTATCAGCTGACACCATGATTCACTTTGACTTCACGGACAGTCGCAGGAAATGTTTTTAGTTCTGAAGAACCGACCTCAGCACACGCTCACTTCATAACTGCTGCAGAACATTTAAATATCAGTAACTGTGTCTGCATGGATGATGGCTGGAAACACTCCTCTCTGTTTGTGTGTTCAGTTTAGTGACTTCCTGCTGCAGACAGAGGAAGTTAAAGCCTCGACACTTGGCAGCAGTTTGCTGTCACGTACACGTAGAAGAGGTTATAGATAAGTTATCATTGATTTATGATGCATCAGGTAACGCGGTGTTAATTAAAAAAGACGACACTCGTCCGACATGAAATATGTCTTCATCTAGTTACACTGACGTCATACCTGACTGAGGACAGCTTCATTCACACGTGACAGAACATTTATGGAGAGAGCCACAGAGATCTCATGAGCGAGCAGCCATGACCTGTTAAAGTCTGCTTGTGAAATGTTGTTAGATATTAATTAATAGTTCAGTTTGACTCTGGAGTCAAAGTGACGCAGTGCACGTCTGACACACAGGAAGGTTTGTTCAGACAAAGCCGAGGTTTGACAGCTCGCAGGGTCGGTCCTATCAGTCCACGAGGACGTCAGAGTCTCACTTTGTCTTTGTCTTTTATCTGCAGAGATCCAGGAGACGCCCAAATCCACCAAACTGGTGAGTCAGATCAGGCTGACCTGTGACACACACACACACACACACACTTCATTAACTGTGTGTCGACGTGTCCTGACAGTGTGTGTGTGTTTGTGTGTGTCAGCCGTCCTTGTTAGCATGAAGCACAAACTGTGCTGTGACTTTCAGGTGATTAAACAGGAAACATAAAGCGTTCTGATACTCCAGTCCAGTCCTGACAGCTTCCAGCGCCTCGTTATAATTCATCATTAAAATCTTCCAGATATTTAAATATTAAACTCAAACATTTATTCTAATCAATTCAACAAATTAGAGAAAAATCTGAAGTTGTGTTTTCATATCTGACCAGCAGAGGGCGCCTCATAGCTACATCAGCTGTGTGTTGTCATGGATACACGTTTTGTTCACATTGTTAATATTCATAAATATTCTGAAGTGTTTCACCTTTTAAATTCAAATAAATCTGTTTGTTTGTTTGTTTGTTTCTGTGTGAAGAATTCAAATACAGATTTCCCAACATGCATCAGAAACATGAGATGAAAGCAGCCAATCATGTGACGGTTGAAACAGTCAGGTTACCATGACAACAAACTTTCTGCTGAGTCAGACATTTATATACGTAATTTAGATGTTTCATTATTATTTATTTACTGTTTCAGTTTGTGAGAAATAAATTAAAAATAATTCATCTTCAGAATCATTTTCAGTGAATGTTCAACGAGCTCGTTATTTATCCATCAGCTGTCCTGAAATCATCACATCAACATTCATAATAAACTGTCCTGACTGCGAGCTTTGAGTGTCCGTATGAATGATTCATGATTTATCACATAGAAAGGTGATGAGGTCTTTGATTCACCAGTGAGGAGCACCGTCAGCCCCCGTCACCTCCAGCATGCCTCTGACAAACTCTTGACCTTTAACCTCCACCCTTTCTTCCTTATCCTCCTTCCTTCCTCACTTCCTTCCTCCTTCCTTCCTCACTTCCTTCCTCCTTCCTTCCTCACTTCCTTCCTCCTTCCTTCCTCACTTCCTTCCCTTCTTTCCTCCGACCACGCAGCGAGGAGTGAAGCCCAAAAAGGTGCTGCATGTTTCTCTAACCTCGGTACAGTGGTAATGTTATGATGATGATGATGGTGGTAACCGTGGTAACCGTTGCTCTGAATGGCCTCGCTGCTGCTGCATGGCGACAAAGTCTCATCACTCATTTACCCATGATGCCTTTCAGCTCCCATCAGTGTGTGTTTATGAGGGAGTGGATGGAAGAGCGAGAGCTGACGCCTGTGTCCGCCACTGTGCCACGCCCACTTCCTGTCACCTGACCTCGGTCACCTCAGCGTGCTCTGTGTGCATTAGTTCAGCTCTGTGGCTCATGGTGTGTGTGTGTGTGTGTGTGTGTGTCTGTGTCTGTGTGTGTGTGTGTGTCTGTGTCTGTGTCTGTGTCTGTGTGTGTGTCTGTGTGTGTGTGTGTGTGTGTGTGTGTGTGTGTGTGTGTGTGTGTGTGTGTGTGTACTGACTGTAGACTGTCTGTGAAGAAGTTTAGAGATGAATCAGGTCTTTGTATCATGACTCATCATGTCTGCCATCAGTCCGACTGCGTTAGTTAGCCAGGCTGGAGGTTAACAGTTAGCATAGACATACAGAGCATAGACCTGCAGAGCATAGACATACAGAGCATAGACATACAGAGCGTAGACATACAGAGCGTAGACATACAGAGCGTAGACCTGCAGAGCGTAGACATACAGAGCATAGACATACAGAGCATAGACCTGCAGAGCATAGACATACAGATCGTAGACCTGCAGAGCATAGACCTGCAGAGCGTAGACATGCAGAGCGTAGACATGCAGAGCATAGACATGCAGAGCGTAGACATGCAGAGCATAGACATACAGAGCATAGACATACAGAGCATAGACATGCAGAGCGTAGACATGCAGAGCATAGACATGCAGAGCTTAAAACATTCTTGTGAAGTGAACAGAGTCATACACACATAAGATGGTGTGTGATGCCTCAGGATCAAAGTGTGTGTGTGCTGTCTTGAGACATCATGAAGGAGTTAGTGATGACATCACTGTGAATATGATGACGCGGCATGTCAGTCTGCTGGTCTGTGCAGTAAAGTAATCGAGTATCTGCAGCGTGTCGGGTCGTGTTCATGCTTCCTGTGCAGTAATCTAACTCTCTCTTTGTCCTGAGTGTGTGTGTGTGCGTGTGTGTGTGTGTGTGTGTGTGTGTGTGTGTGTGTGCTGGGAAAGCGGGAACATGATACACCTCCACCCATCCCATCATCCTCTCTGTCAGCGGGTGGAGCAGCACAGTCTGAATATTTGATCTGACACAAACACTTTTTCTTCGTGAGCCTCCGTCTGACAGCGTGAGTGACGTCACACAGGTGTACCAACCTGACGTGACGTCACACAGGTGTACCAACCTGACGTGACGTCACACAGGTGCACCAACCTGACGTGACGTCACACAGGTGTACCAACCTGACGTGACGTCACACAGGTGTACCAACCTGAAGCTCAAACAAGCTGTAACCACGCCCACCTGTCAATCAAAGCAACCCCGCTCTTACCCTGCATCACTTTAAGCCTCAGTGTAACCTGGACAGGTGAACTCAGTACAGGTGACAGCGTGAAGACAGTGAAGGTCTCCTCTGTCCTCCTCTGTCCTCCTGTGTCCTCCTCTGTCCTCCTCTGTGCTCCTGTGTCCTCCTCTGTCCTCCTCTGTGCTCCTGTGTCCTCCTCTGTGCTCCTGTGTCCTCCTCTGTGCTCCTGTGTCCTCCTCTGTGCTCCTGTGTCTTCCTCTGTGCTCCTGTGTCCTCCTCTGTGCTCCTCTGTGCTCCTCTGTCCTCCTCTGTGCTCCTCTGTCCTCCTCTGTGCTCCTCTGTCCTCTTCTGTGCTCCTCTGTCCTCCTCTGTGCTCCTGTGTCCTCCTCTGTGCTCCTGTGTCCTCCTCTGTACTCCTCTGTCCTCCTCTGTGCTCCTGTGTCCTCCTCTGTCCTCCTCTGTGCTCCTGTGTCCTCCTCTGTGCTCCTGTGTCCTCCTCTGTGCTCCTGTGTCCTCCTCTGTGCTCCTGTGTCTTCCTCTGTGCTCCTGTGTCTTCCTCTGTGCTCCTCTGTCCTCCTCTGTGCTCCTCTGTCCTCCTCTGTGCTCCTCTGTCCTCTTCTGTGCTCCTCTGTCCTCTTCTGTGCTCCTCTGTCCTCCTCTGTGCTCCTCTGTCCTCCTCTGTGCTCCTCTGTCCTCTTCTGTGCTCCTCTGTCCTCCTCTGTGCTCCTGTGTCCTCCTCTGTGCTCCTCTGTCCTCCTCTGTGCTCCTCTGTCCTCTTCTGTGCTCCTCTGTCCTCCTCTGTACTCCTCTGTCCTCCTCTGTGCTCCTGTGTCCTCCTCTGTCCTCCTCTGTGCTCCTCTGTGCTCCTGTGTCCTCCTCTGTCCTCCTCTGTGCTCCTCTGTCCTCCTCTGTGCTCCTGTGTCCTCCTCTGTCCTCTTCTTTGTTCCTCTGTCCTCTTCTTTGCTCCTCTGTGCTCCTCTGTCCTCTTCTGTCCTCCTCTGTCCTCCTCTGTGCTCCTCTGTCCTCTTCTGTGCTCCTCTGTCCTCCTCTGTGCTCCTCCGTGCTCCATGTTTTCGTCTTAATGAGCCTATAGGAGGCCTGTGTCTGTTGCTAGGAGACAGGAGAGCCTACATCATTGTTGATGCTCATTTTCTCCTCTCACCTCCGTTTACAGCCCCGCCCTCCCCCGTCTCACATCCACACAGTCACTGCCTCACCCTCCCTCACCCCTCCCTGTCTGGGGAGGGAGGAGGAGGAGGAGGAGGAGGAGGAGGGAGCACAGTGATGTAATGCCGGAGCGAGGCATTGGCTGGGCTGACAAATCACAATACGTGGAGTGAGAAAGGGGAGGGAGGGCTGAGGAGGGAGAGGTTAGAGGAGGCGAAGGCGTCTGCTGTGATCAGTAGCAGGTCGGAGGCTCGCAGCGGCATCATGTCAGCATCGTGATCGGAGCCGGGAGGAGAGACAGGGAGGAGAGACAGGGAGGAGAGACAGGGAGACACCGACGGAGGGCTCTGTGAACGGATTATGAGAGGAGGAGGACATAAAGGAGGACGATAGCAGGAGGAAGGGACGGACGAGACAGGGAGGAGGAACCTGGGAGGAAAATCACTGCAGACATTTGCACCATTGCAGCTGCCCTGCCTGTCTGCCTGTCTGTCTGTCTGCCGGTCTGCCTGTCTGTCTGCCTGTGTGTCTGTACTAAAGCCGGTGTCTGAGTATCGAGCATCTGTGCCTGTTTATCACCTTCCTCTGTGTGTGTGTGTGTGTGTGTGTGTGTGTGTGTGTGTGTGTGTGTGTGTTCTTCTCTTGCAAATATGATGAGGCAGACTCCGGCACCACGTAAGGTACACACCTCCACCTGATCGTCCTTTACATGTTTGTCACCATCCGTCTGCTGCAGAGGTCATGTTCAACTTATTCCCACAGAGGAACACTCTTTCTTTATCCTTTGCTGTGTGTGTGTGTGTGTGTGTGTGTGTGTGTGTGTGTGTGTGTGTGTGTGTGTGTGTGTGTGTGTGTGTGTGTGTGTGTGTGACTTCACTGTTGGTTTCAGGTGATTTGAGTACAGTCTGTTCTCGGTGGCTTAACACGACTGTCAGCTGTGATTTGGTCCAGCTGTTAGCTCGGAGCTAATCCAATAAAGAATGATAACGAGCCAAAGAGCCGCTGAGAAGGAAGGAGACAGGGAGTCAGAGTGCAAGGGAGGAAGGATGGAGGAGACAAGGACACAAGGAGGAGAGGACGAGTCTCCTAGTTTGATCATATTTATATGAACTCACCTGAACTCACCTGTTCATTCAGTCACTGTTACAGCTGCAGAATATTGATTAATGATTGTTGATATTTAATGTTCCCATAAATTCCTCAAAAGTTCCTGATAAGTTTCCTGGAAAGAACGACGTCGTTTCACACGAATCAGACTGTTTAACTATGTTAACCATGTTAACTATGTTAACTGTTTAACTATGTTAACTATGTTAACTGTTTAACTATGTTAACTGTTTAACTATGTTAACTGTTTAACTATGTTAACTATGTTAACTATGTTAACCGTGTTAACTATGTTAACTGTTTAACTATGTTAACTATGTTAACTGTTTAACTATGTTAACTATGTTAACTGTTTAACTATGTTAACTATGTTAACCGTGTTAACTATGTTAACTGTTTAACTATGTTAACTATGTTAACTATGTTAACTGTTTAACTATGTTAACTATGTTAACCGTGTTAATGTTTAACTATGTTAACCGTGTTAACTATGTTAACCGTGTTAATGTTTAACTATGTTAACCGTGTTAACTATGTTAACTATGTTAACCGTGTTAACTATGTTAACTATGTTAACCGTGTTAACTATGTGGCCGTGTTGTCCAATAACGATGAATAAACATAAACTCCTCTCATTTCTGCCTCAATCTTTCCAGGAATCTTTCCAGGAAACTTTCCAGGAAACTTTCAGGATACGAAGGTCTCATAAAGTATTTCTAATATTTATTAGTAATCTAACAAAATATTGATAATTTGAACAAAGTAAAAAAATATGAACGTTCAGCCTGTCGGATGTTTGGAGGATTTCCTGACTGAGCTGAAAATATTTTTGTGTTGTATGAACTGATTTCTGACTAACGAATAATTAAAATAATAATTAGCTGTGACCTTTAATCTGACTGAAAGCTCCAGAACAGTTTGACAAGTTCATCAGACTGAATGAAAAATATTTTTATGTCGATTGACTGAAAATAATCTGAAGAAATTAAAGAATTCCCCTCATACAGAGAAGATGAATCACAGTCTTACAGTCTTTGGTCTTCAGTCTTACAGTCTTCAGTCTTACAGTCTTCAGTCGTCAGTCTTCAGTCGTCAGTCTTACAGTCGTCAGTCTTCAGTCTTACAGTCGTCAGTCTTCAGTCTTACAGTCTTTGGTCTTCAGTCTTACAGTCTTACAGTCTCTAACACAGTTCAGGGTTCAGACTTTAGAGGCTGTGACCTGTTAGATGATGGAGTGTGTAGATGTGTGTAGATGTGTGAGACACAGTGTGTAGCAGCAGACCCGGTTCTGGTCCCGGCGCTGTCTGCAGGATGAGCTCAGTCCAACATGAAGCAGAGACACAAAGCAGTCATTGAGGTCAGAACGGCCGTACCAGGCGCAGCGTCCACGTTGTAACTGAGATTTGTTACGTGGTAATAGATTACTTTTAGCGTCAGTGAAGTATCAGCTGTTCCATTAAAGCTTCATTCACTCATCGTGTCTGTGTGATTTGATATGAACTCTGCCTGAACTCTAACCCTGCCTGTTTGTTTCCTTCCCTCCTCTCCTCCTGACCTTTGACCTTTCCCTCTTCTTCTCAGACCACGGCCAGAAGGCCTAAGGTGAGCCGGGCTTCCTGTGTGTGTGTGTGTGGGGGGTCTGTTTATACTTCAGCAGATTCAGTCACTCTGTCTGTGTCCTGGATCAGCTCAGAGGTCATCATGGAGGTCATGATAATAGTCACTCCTGTAAATAACGTCTGCAGGTCCAGCTGTGACTGTTTCCATTTATTAGACTGAGTCGTCAGTTTGACCACCAGCAAACACGGAGACGTTGAGTTGGATACAGCCTGACGTCACGCTGCAGCCAATCAGACTGTCACAGTCAGCCTGAACTAAACTCTGAGACTCGACGTGTGTGTGTTCTGACTTTGTTTATTTCATGAAGTCTGACTTAAATTTAGGCTGCAAAACAGAAACACAGAAGTTTGAATTGTATTTGTGAGAGAGAGCAGTGGTTAAGAGACATAGACAATGAATGAGAGTGAGCGAGCGTCTCGATAAAGTCGTTAATCAGAGAAATTACAAGTTATTTCCTGAGTGTTCGAGTGTTGTTGACATGGACATCAGTGTTCTGGTCCTGGTTCTGGTCCCGTTTCACAGTTGAATAAAAAATATAGTGGCTAATGTTTGAATCATGAATACAGGGAGAAACAAGCCGGTGGCTTCCTGCTCAGAGTCAAATGTGTGTTCAGACCTCCATTATGGTCACTGTGACATCATCAGACAGACATTTAAACACTGACTGTCGTCGTCTGGTTCTCTGCTCGGTTTCTTTAGCAGCCCAGCCGACCTGCAGCAGGCGGGAAGGGTGCTGCGTCCGGCTCTGCCTCGGCGTCTGCCGGCGAGATGAGCAGCAGCGAGCCCAGCACGCCAGCCCAAACCCCGCTGGCTGCTCCGGTCATCCCCACCCTGCACTCCCCTGGAAACCCTCCAGCCCCCGTCCCCAGCAAGGTCAGTATGAGGATACACATCACGCTGTAGTAAGACTGTAGTTCAGACTGTAGCTCAGACTGTAGCTCACACTGTAGTTCAGACTGTAGCTCACACTGTAGCTCAGACTGTAGCTCAAACTGTAGTTCACATTGTAGCTCACAATGTAGTTCAGACTGTAGTTCAAACTGTAGTTCAGACTGTAGCTCACACTGTAGTTCACATTGTAGCTCAGACTGTAGCTCAGACTGTAGCTCAGACTGTAGCTCAAACTGTAGCTCAGACTGTAGCTCAGACTGTAGCTCACATTGTAGGTCAAACTGTAGTTCAGACTGTAGCTCACACTGTAGTTCACACTGTAGTTCACATTGTAGCTCAGACTGTAGCTCACACTGTAGTTCACACTGTAGTTCAGACTGTAGTTCACACTGTAGCTCACACTGTAGCTCAAACTGTAGTTCACATTGTAGCTCAGACTGTAGCTCAAACTGTAGTTCACATTGTAGCTCAGACTGTAGCTCACACTGTAGTTCACATTGTAGCTCAGACTGAAGCTCAGACTGTAGTTCAAACTGTAGCTCAGACTGTAGCTCAGACTGTAGCTCACATTGTAGGTCAAACTGTAGTTCAGACTGTAGCTCACACTGTAGTTCACACTGTAGTTCAGACTGTAGTTCACACTGTAGCTCAAACTGTAGCTCAAACTGTAGTTCACATTGTAGCTCAAACTGTAGTTCACATTGTAGCTCAGACTGTAGCTCAAACTGTAGTTCACATTGTAGCTCAGACTGTAGCTCACACTGTAGTTCACACTGTAGTTCACATTGTAGCTCAGACTGAAGCTCAGACTGTAGTTCAAACTGTAGCTCAGACTGTAGCTCAGACTGTAGCTCACATTGTAGGTCAAACTGTAGTTCAGACTGTAGCTCACACTGTAGTTCACACTGTAGTTCAGACTGTAGTTCACACTGTAGCTCAAACTGTAGCTCAAACTGTAGTTCACATTGTAGCTCAAACTGTAGTTCACATTGTAGCTCAGACTGTAGCTCACACTGTAGTTCACATTGTAGCTCAGACTGAAGCTCAGACTGTAGTTCAAACTGTAGCTCAGACTGTAGCTCAGACTGAAGCTCAGACTGTAGTTCAAACTGTAGTTCAGACTGTAGCTCAGACTGAAGCTCAGACTGTAGTTCAAACTGTAGTTCAGACTGTAGCTCACACTGTAGTTCAGACTGTAGCTCACACTGTAGTTCACACTGTAGCTCAGACTGTAGTTCAAACTGTAGCTCAGACTGTAGTTCAAACTGTAGTTCAGACTGTAGCTCAGACTGAAGCTCAGACTGTAGCTCAAACTGTAGCTCAGACTGTAGTTCAAACTGTAGTTCAGACTGTAGCTCACACTGTAGTTCACACTGTAGTTCAGACTGTAGCTCACACTGTAGTTCACATTGTAGCTCAGACTGTAGCTCAGACTGTAGCTCAGACTGTAGCTCAGACTGTAGCTCAGACTGTAGCTCACATTGTAGGTCAAACTGTAGTTCAGACTGTAGCTCACACTGTAGTTCAGACTGTAGCTCACACTGTAGCTCACACTGTAGTTCACATTGTAGCTCAAACTGTAGTTCACATTGTAGCTCAAACTGTAGTTCACATTGTAGCTCAGACTGTAGCTCACACTGTAGTTCACATTGTAGCTCAGACTGTAGTTCAAACTGTAGTTCAGACTGTAGCTCAGACTGAAGCTCAGACTGTAGTTCAAACTGTAGTTCAGACTGTAGCTCAGACTGAAGCTCAGACTGTAGTTCAAACTGTAGTTCACACTGTAGTTCAGACTGTAGCTCACACTGTAGTTCAAACTGTAGTTCAGACTGTAGCTCAGACTGAAGCTCAGACTGTAGCTCAAACTGTAGTTCAGACTGTAGCTCAGACTGTAGCTCAGACTGTAGCTCAAACTGTAGTTCAGACTGTAGCTCAGACTGTAGCTCACACTGTAGCTCAAACTGTAGTTCACATTGTAGCTCAGACTGTAGCTCAGACTGTAGTCCAAACTGTAGTTCAGACTGTAGCTCAAACTGTAGTTCAGACTGTAGTTCAAACTGTAGTTCAGACTGTAGTTCAGACTGTAGCTCAAACTGTAGTTCAGACTGTAGCTCACACTGTAGGTCAAACTGTAGTTCAGACTGTAGCTCAAACTGTAGTTCACACTGTAGTTCTGACTGTAGCTCACACTGTAGTTCAGACTGTAGTTCAGACTGTAGTTCAGACTGTAGTTCAGACTGTAGTTCTGACTGTAGCTCAGACTGTAGCTCAGACTGTAGCTCAAACTGTAGTTCAGACTGTAGTTCAAACTGTAGTTCAGACTGTAGTTCAGACTGTAGCTCAAACTGTAGTTCAGACTGTAGCTCACACTGTAGGTCAAACTGTAGTTCAGACTGTAGCTCAAACTGTAGTTCACACTGTAGTTCAGACTGTAGTTCTGACTGTAGCTCACACTGTAGTTCAGACTGTAGTTCAGACTGTAGTTCAGACTGTAGCTCACACTGTAGTTCAGACTGTAGTTCAGACTGTAGTTCAGACTGTAGTTCTGACTGTAGCTCAGACTGTAGTTCTGACTGTAGCTCAGACTGCAGTTCAGACTGTAGTTCTGACTGTAGCTCACACTGTAGTTGTGCTGCACACAAATGAGGTACATACCTGTATTAATGAGGCATTCTAACAGCTCCATACAATCTAGAATATTATTATTATAAAAATTCCTTTATCTAAAGTTGACTTGTTTCAAGTTGTTTCATGTTTATTTACATGTCAGGATGTGACAATGTGGAGACAGCACTAAACAATATTTTTGGTGATGAGTCACGTGTGATGTCATGCTGATTTGATCATGTTGCAAATGTCCAGTTGGGTGTTATCTGCATATGTGTGAACATTTGTAGGGTTGTCAAAAACTAAAACATGCAAATAACCTCGGATGCGGTGGATGGATGGAGCTCTGACAGACACCACACATCATCTAATATTTAGATTTTACATCATTAGTGTACAACTGTCTTTTTGTGCAGCTTTGATTTTGTTTTTTTTAAATCATTATCGGGAAGTGTCTGCACTTTCAGCTGATGACCTCTGCCATGAAGAATGAGGTGAGGCAGTAATAGCTGAAGTGATTAACTCTGTAGCCAACGGTCAGTTAAACAGGATTAAGACTCCGTCCATGTCTCAGTGTTGATTTGAACCTCTGTTAATAAGCTACAGGTTGGAGATGCAACATGTTCCTTCCTAAAAGTCATCTTCCATCAGGTGTTTAATTTAAAGGCATCTGATTGGTGTTTTATCCCCTCAGGAGGACGTCACCATGGAAACGCAGGTGCAGTGATGTGATGTTTTCGCACTTGAAGTGTTTTTCTCTCACTAACAACTTAACGAGTTTGAAAGTGTGACTTTTCGTCTTTAATTGGTGTGAGAGACGACTCAGTCTCTGATCACGTCCAGGGCAGAGCTTCTGGTGTGTTATCGTGTGTGTGTGTGTGCAGATACATACCATACTGTATACGGTGTGTGTGTGTGTGTTTCTCTTCACTGCATGGCAAGTTTAAGCTTCCTGACAGATGAAAAGACACTGCTGTCATCGTAGACTGAAAGTTTGATGCGATTCATTGAGAAAAGAAGCTGATTATGAAACATTAAAGAATGAAACTCTGAATTTTAGAGAACGCTTGAGTCTGAGTTTGCCTGCACCAGCGACACATTATATCTGATGAAATCTCCCCTTTTCCTCCACCTGTCTGTTACCCTCCACCCTACTCCATACATCCTGTATCCAGGAGGAGGAGGCGCTGCGCGGTCAGGTGAAGGACCTGGAGGAGAAGCTGGAGACGCTGAAGATGAAGCGAACAGAGGACAAAGCCAAGCTGAAGGAGCTGGAGAAGCACAAGATCCAGCTGGAGCAGCTGCAGGAGTGGAAGACCAAGATGCAGGAGCAGCAGGCCGAGCTGCAGAAACAACTCAAAGAGGCCAAGAGGGTAAGACGCTCAGGTGAACGAGGACATGAGATGGACACGCACATTATCACAAAATGGCTCCGGTGGAGGAGAAGGTGTGGTGTGAAGCAAGAAGAAACATGCTGAATATATGACATAACATATTTTGATATTGGAGCCTCTGATACGACTTTGCTCCATGTTGAGGAGAAAACAGTTCACATGAGAGATTTCAGTGTTTGTGTTTTAAACAAACGAGTCGTGCAGTGAACGACATAACTGAACGTTTGTGTGTGCAGGAGGCGAAGGAGGCGATGGAGGCAAAGGAGCATTACATGGAGGAGATGTCGGACACGGCGGATGCCATCGAGATGGCCACGCTGGATAAGGAGATGGCCGAGGAGAGGGCGGAGTCTCTGCAGCTAGAAGTCGACTCCCTCAAGGAGAAAGTGGACGAGCTCACCATGGACTTGGAGATCCTCAAGCACGAGATCGAGGAGAAAGGTAACACGTTATTCTGACACGTGTGGCTGCAGGTGGTGTTATTCTGACTGTGCACAGAGATCAACAGTGATTGGCATCGGTCACCTCTGAGCTCCGCTGTCTCTTTTGGCACTGACATGCAGAAACATCAGTGCTGCTGAAGTGTCGAGTGCTGCCATAAATTCAAAGTGGTCTTTGTGTAAAGATGGAGGCGTCTTTATGGATCATTTGGCCGTCTGTCACAGGTTCAGATGGTGCCGCCTCCAGTTACCACGTGAAACAGCTGGAGGAGCAGAACGGCAGGCTGAAGGAAGCACTGGTCAGGTGGGTGTGATGTCATTTCCTTCAGTGGAAAACCAGGAAGAGGCAGTGGTGGAAAATGTAGTGAGAGATGAACAAATAAACAAAGTCACTGCGTTGATTGAACAGAGATTATTTCCTGCAGAGCATCAACGTTAATCAAATGTTAAAGGAAACTTCTTAATGCTGATAAATCCAAGAAAGGGAAAAGTTATTGAAGTGTCACATCTCTCAAAGGGAAACAGAATATAGTCAGCAGTGGATTCACTGGTCACAACACTGACAGTAAACGGAGGTACGGAGTTCTCGATCCAGATCCTTCTGGTCTCGTGTTTCAGGATGCGTGACCTGTCGGCGTCAGAGAAGCAGGAACACGTGAAGTTGCAGAAACAGATGGAGAAGAAGAACGTGGAGCTGGACACTCTGAGGAGCCAGAAGGAGAAACTACAGGAGGAGATGACGGCAGCAGAAAAGACCATCGACGAGCTCAAAGAACAGGTCAGTGCTGCATCAGGCGACGTCTGCACCTTCAGCTCAGTCAGCTGATCTTTGAAGGTTCTAATGACGTGAATGATATTATTATTATTATTATTATTATTATTATTATTATTATTGACTCAGAAGCCAAAGAGACAAACTGTACATGAAGATGATGATGATGAGTTTGTTTCAGGTGGATGCAGCTTTGGGGGCCGAGGAGATGGTGGAGATGCTGACAGAGAGAAACCTGGACCTGGAGGAGAAAGTCAGGGAGATGAGAGAGACAGTTACTGACCTGGTGAGTCAGACAGACAGACAGACAGACAGACAGACAGACAGACAGACAGACAGACAGACAGACAGACAGACAGACAGACAGACAGACAGACAGACAGACAGACAGACAGACAGACAGACAGACAGACAGACAGACAGACAGACAGACAGACAGACAGACAGTTTTTAACTGGATCTAATGTGCGATGCTGGACTGAACCTGCGTCTAGAGGCTGATGTTCACCTGCAGCTTCCTGTTTCAAACATATGTGAGCTTTGAAGGCCGTGCTCAGCTTTCTGACCACGTCAGCTCCCCTGGTGTTACTAAATGACCCTGACTGCTCAGCATGTGATAAATAAGATCTACGCTGAACTCTTTATGAAGTTATTTAAAGAGACTCAACAAGAAAAAGTTCCTTTAAGAGTCCGAAACCTCGAGCAGAAGTTCAGGTGGAGCACGAGCACGATGAGACTTCAGGGTTCACTAATGGACGTCCTCGGCACTCGTTTGTGTCTCCGCCCTTCAGGAAGCTATTAACGAGATGAACGACGAGCTGCAGGAGAACGCCAGAGAGACGGAGCTGGAGCTGAGGGAGATGTTGGACCTGGGCGCCGCCAGAGTCCGAGAGGCTGAGAAACGCGTGGAGGCCGCTCAGGAGACGGTCGCCGATTACCAGCAGACCATCAAGAAGTACCGCGAGCTCACGGCTCACCTGCAGGTACGCCACAGTCCGGGTGGAGCGCGGCGTGTCGGCCTGCGATGACCCGTCCTCAGTCTTCCTCTGTGTTTGCTGCAGGAGGTGAACAGAGACCTGACCAGCCAGCAGGAGGCCTCAGCAGAGCTGCAGCAGCAGCCGCCCGCCGAGATGTTCGACTTCAAGATTAAGTTCGCGGAGACGAAGGCCTACGCCAAGGTCGGCCACGACACGAGAGATGACGGAGTGATAAATGTGTGTCGCTGTCCTTCTCTCACCTCAGCTTGTGTCTTCACGTCCAGGCCATTGAGATGGAGCTGAGGAAGATGGAGGTGGGCCAGGCCAACAGACACGTCTCTCTCCTGACCTCCTTCATGCCCGAGTCCTTCCTCCGTCATGGCGGAGACCACGACTGCATCCTGGTGCTGCTGCTCATCCCCAGGCTCATCTGCAAGGTGAGCGGAGGAGGGGTGGAGGACGATTCAGTGTGTGTGTGTGATATTAAACTCTGTGTGTGTGTGTGTGTGTGTGCAGGCCGAGCTGATCAGCAAACAGGCCCAGGAGAAGTTCGACCTGAACGAGAACTGTGTGGAGCGAGCCGGGCTGAAGGGGGCCGTCGGGGAGCAGCTGAGCTTCGCTGGCGGTCTGGTGTACTCGCTCAGTCTGCTGCAGGCCACGCTGCACAAATACGAGCAGTACGACACACACACACGCACGCACGCACACACACACACACACACACACACACACACACACACACACACACAGTCTGAGCAGTCTGTTTTAATCTTGCCGTCTGTCTCAGGGCTCTGTCTCAGTGCAGCGTGGACGTCTATAAGAAGATCGGCTCTCTGTACCCGGAGATGAGCGTCCACGAGCGCTCGCTGGACTTCCTGATCGACCTGCTGCACAAAGACCAGCTGGACGAGACGGTGAACGTAGAGCCGCTCACCAAGGCCATCAAATACTACCAGGTACACACACACACACACACACACACACACACACGCACACACACACAGTTCTAGATAATCAGTCATACTGTGTGTGACTCATGACTCCTCCACCCTCAGCACCTGTACAGCATCCACCTGACGGAGCAGACTGAGGACTGCACCATGCAGCTGGCTGACCACATCAGAGTGAGTACGACATCAGCACAGGACAGTCAGGCCGTCAGCTCGTGGTGTGTCTGCTGCTTCAGCTGTGTGTGTGTGTGTGTGTGCAGTTTACCCAGAGTGCCTTGGACTGCATGGCGGTGGAGGTCGGTCGTCTGCGGGCGTTCCTGCACGCCGGTCAGGAGAAGGCCGACCTGGCCGTGCTGCTGAAGGACCTGGAGACGTCCTGCAGCGACATCCGACAGTTCTGCAAGAAGATTCGCCGCAGGATGCCCGGGACCGACGCGCCGGGCATTCCGGCCGCGCTCAGCTTTGGACAACAGGTAACCACGGCAACCAGAGCCGTCAACTTTAAGCTTGTTATCCCGGCGGTGAAGGCCGTCCTCCGTCTGCCGCGATGACGTGTGGTTGTTGCCTCCGGCCCTCAGGTGTCAGACACGCTCTCGGACTGCAGGAAACATCTCACCTGGGTGGTGGCCGTGCTGCAGGAAGTGGCTGCAGCCGGAGCTCAGATGATGTCACCTCTCGGTGAACAGGAAGGACTGGCGGCCGTCAAACTGGAGGATGTGGCGTTCAAGGCAGGAGAGCAGGTACGGACGCAGCCAGGCGTGAATACATTTATTTACTGAACTACACTGAGCACTGCGCTGACTGTGGTCTGCAGATTTATGGATCTCAGGGCGCCAACCCGTACGAGTATCTGCGCCAGTCCTGCAGCATCGTCATAGCAACCATGAACAAGATGGCCACCGCCATGCAGGAGGGAGAATATGACTCGGAGCGGCCTCAGAACAAGGTGAGTCAGCGTGACGTGGTTCTTCTTTCAGCGGCATCACGTCCTTCAGCTCTGACATCACTCTGCATTCACCAATCAGAACCCTCCACCTGTGGACGTGCGAGCGGCCGCTCTGCGGGCTGAAATCACCGACGCCGAAGGACTCGGCATGAAGCTGGAGGACAGAGAGACGGTGATCAAAGAGCTGAAGAAGTCTCTGAAGATCAAGGTGTGTGTTCACACACACACACACACAATATAAAGAATAGAACTGTCATGAATAGAATTTCATGCATCGTGTGTGTGTGTGTGTGTGTGTGTGTGTGTGTGTGTGTGTGTGTGTGTGTGTGTGTGTGTGTGTGTGTGTGTGTGTGTGTGTGTGTGTGTGTGTGTGTGTGTGTGTGTTCAGGGGGAGGAGCTGAGCGAGGCTAACGTCCGCCTCAGTCTTCTGGAGAAGAAGCTGGACAGTTCATCCAAAGACGCAGACGAGCGCGTTGAGAAGATTCAGACTCGTCTGGACGAAGCTCAGACTCTGCTGAAGAAGAAAGAGAAGTGAGGACACCAGACGTTAACGTAACGTTAGCGTAACGTTAATGTAACGTTAACGTAGCATTGCTGTCCTGTTCAGATGTCTACAGTCTGTGCTGTCCTCTCGTCCTCTCTGCAGGGAGTTTGAGGAGACGATGGACGCCCTGCAGGCCGACATCGACCAGCTGGAGTCGGAGAAGGCCGAGCTGAAGCAGCGAATCAGCAGCCAGTCGAAGATGACCATCGACGGGCTGAGAGGAACCGGCCAATCAGGAATCGCTTCCATCGTCACGGGAATAGCAGGAGGTGAGTAAAAACATGAACAGACAGACGGAGGTTTGATCTGATCTGAACTTTGACCTTCACAACCTAAACACTTCCTGTGTGTGTGTGTGTGTGTGTGTGTGTGTGTGTGTGTGCGTGTGTGTGTGTGACCTTTAATCTGTGTTTACCTTCTGCAGATGAACAAAAAGGTATCTCCTGCTCTGTTGCTGCATGATTAATAACCTGAGAATGAACTCGTGTGCACGCTGTGACTACATGCACGATTCATTCAGAGTGTCTGCAGGTCCTGATAAAGGTCCTTGAAAAGGCCTTGAAGGTGTTCAAAACCTTAAAATAAACATGAAGCTGATCGTCCACGAGCTCATTGATAAATGATTCAAATGAAACTCACTGACCTGTAATCAGATTACTTCCAGGAAACATGGCCGCTCGTCAGTCGTCTGCAGAAACTCTGAAGTTTTGATATTTACATTGATGAAACTTTGATCGACTCATCAACGCTCTGCATGTTCCTCGTTTAGAACTCACACACTCATTCAGCTGAAGTACAAGTAGCAGTACTGCAGTGTCAGAGTAATCTATTACATGCCAGCATTTAAAAACATGAAGTGCAAACACACCGACACGTCTCATCTCTGTCTCAGCCAACATGATGTCAGCCGTCGGCTCAGGTTCGGGCGTCCAGGTGATCGACTCGCCTCTGCTGACTCAGCAGATCGAAGCTCAGAGACTGTGCATCAAACACCTGAAGAACGACAACAACCGCCTGAAGGTACCACGTGACCTGATGACTCCACCTGGAGATCACAGGGTTACCTCAGACTGTCTCAGTCTCAGTCTTTAGTCTCAGTCTTTAGTCTCAGTCTCAGTCTTTAGTCTCAGTCTTTAGTCCGTCTTTAGTGTCAGTCTTTAGTCTCTAGTCTCAGTCTTTAGTCTCTAGTCTCAGTCTTTAGTCTCAGTCTTTAGTCTCAGTCTTTAGTCTCAGTCTCAGTCTTTAGTCTCAGTCTTTAGTCTCAGTCTTTAGTCTCAGTCTTTAGTCTCTAGTCTCAGTCTTTAGTCTCAGTCTCAGTCTTTAGTCTCAGTCTTTAGTCTGTCTTTAGTCTTTAGTCTCAGTCTTTAGACTCAGTCTCAGTCTTTAGTCTCAGTCTTTAGTCTCAGTCTTTAGTCTGTCTTTAGTCTTTAGTCTCAGTCTTTAGACTCAGTCTTTAGACTCAGTCTCAGTCTTTAGTGTCAGTCTTTAGTCTTTAGTCTCAGTCTTTAGTCTCTAGTCTCAGTCTTTAGTGTCAGTCTTTAGTCTTTAGTCTCAGTCTTTAGTCTCAGTCTCAGTCTTTAGTGTCAGTCTTTAGTCTTTAGTCTCAGTCTTTAGACTCAGTCTTTAGACTCAGTCTTTAGACTCAGTCTTTAGACTCAGTCTCAGTCTTTAGTGTCAGTCTTTAGTCTTTAGTCTCAGTCTTTAGTCTCAGTCTTTAGACTCAGTCTTTAGACTCAGTCTCAGTCTTTAGTGTCAGTCTCAGTCTTTAGTGTCAGTCTTTAGTCTTTAGTCTCAGTCTTTAGTCTCAGTCTTTAGACTCAGTCTCAGTCTTTAGTGTCAGTCTTTAGTCTTTAGTCTCAGTCTTTAGTCTCAGTCTTTAGTCTTTAGTCTCAGTCTTTAGACTCAGTCTTTAGACTCAGTCTTTAGTCTCTAGTCTCAGTCTTTAGTGTCAGTCTTTAGTCTTTAGTCTCAGTCTTTAGTCTCAGTCTCAGTCTTTAGTGTCAGTCTTTAGTCTCAGTCTTTAGTCTCAGTCTTTAGACTCAGTCTTTAGACTCAGTCTCAGTCTTTAGTGTCAGTCTCAGTCTTTAGTGTCAGTCTTTAGTCTTTAGTCTCAGTCTTTAGTCTCAGTCTTTAGTCTCTAGTCTCAGTCTTTAGTGTCAGTCTTTAGTCTCAGTCTTTAGTCTCAGTCTCAGTCTTTAGTGTCAGTCTTTAGTCTTTAGTCTCAGTCTTTAGACTCAGTCTCAGTCTTTAGTCTCGGTCTTTAGTCTCAGTCTCAGTCTTTAGTCTTTAGTCTCAGTCTTTAGTCTCAGTCTCAGTCTTTAGTGTCAGTCTCAGTCTTTAGTGTCAGTCTTTAGTGTCAGTCTTTAGTCTCAGTCTTTAGACTCAGTCTTTAGTCTCAGCCTCAGTCTCAGCCTCAGTCTCAGTCTCAGTCTCGTGTTGTCCCTCCTCAGGCTGAGAAGATGCGTGCTCAGTCTCAGTCTTTAGACTCAGACTCAGTCTCAGTCTCAGCCTCAGTCTCAGTCTCAGTCTCGTGTTGTCCCTCCTCAGGCTGAGAAGATGCGTGCTCAGTCTCAGTCTTTAGACTCAGACTCAGTCTCAGTCTCAGCCTCAGTCTCAGCCTCAGTCTCGTGTTGTCCCTCCTCAGGCTGAGAAGATGCGTGCTCAGACTCAGTCTGTAGTCTCAGTCTCAGTCTCAGTCTCAGCCTCAGTCTCAGTCTCAGTCTCAGTCTCAGTCTTTAGACTCAGTCTCAGACTCAGTCTTTAGTCTCAGTCTCAGACTCAGTCTCAGTCTCGTGTTGTCCCTCCTCAGGCTGAGAAGATGCGTGCTCAGCTCGCCTCCTTGCCTCCTCTCCGCGTGTCCAAGCTTCCGTCCAGAGACGGAGGTCGACCTGAGGTTCAGTCCGGCGCTCTCTACCGTAAAGCCGACCAGCTGCTGGAGACTCTGCTGCAGATGAGTGCCAACGTCAAGGTGGTGGACATCACGGGGAAGTCTCCAGGTGTGTGTGAGTGTGAGCTCATTGTGAGCAGGTGAGGTGAGGCGAGGTGCTGCAGTCGCTTCATGTCAGTGTTGTTGGTCCTGCAGTGACTCCGAGCGCTCAGCTCCTGGAGCAGACGGCGAGGTTACAGTCTCTGAGCGACACTCTGGGCCGACTGAAGGTAACGGCACGTCTGCTGCACCAGGCCTCGTGTTAGCTCGGTAAGGTTCTGACTTCCTGTCTGTCTCCGCCCGCTCCGTCAGGATGAAGTTGCAGAGCACGTCGTCAACCAGCAGCCCGGAGCTCGAGTCTCGTCCGATTTCGCGACGTTCCCCTCGACCTCCTTTGTGAAGGTGAGAGCTGCTGCAGACGCTCAGAGCTCAGCGCGGTCTGTCAGCTGTCTGACTCTTCTCTGTGTTCAGGTGAAGGAGGAGAAGCAGGCCGACTCGGTGCTGGTGGGCCGGGTCATGGTGCCGTGTCCCCGCGGTCAGGAGCAGGTCCATCGCCTCGTCCTGTCTCAGTTCCAGCTGCAGAGAGTTCACAGTCTGCTGCGAGCCTGAAGCTCTGCGGCGACTCCATCATCATCATCATCATCATCATCATCATCATCAGCTCGGCTGGCTGGCGTTCCACTCCAGGGCCGAACACGTGACGTGCTGAGGTCAGGACGTGCAGAGGTCAGGGTCGTGCAGAGGTCAGGGCGTGCTGAGGTCAGGGCGTGCAGAGGTCCAGGGCGTGCTGAGGTCAGGACGTGCAGAGGTCAGGGCGTGCTGGGGTCAGGGCGTGCTGGGGTCAGGGCGTGCAGAGGTCAGGGCGTGCAGAGGTCAGGGCGTGCTGAGGTCAGGACGTGCAGAGGTCAGGGCGTGCTGAGGTCAGGGCGTGCAGAGGTCAGGGCGTGCAGAGGTCAGGGCGTGCTGAGGTCAGGGCGTGCAGAGGTCAGGGCGTGCAGAGGTCAGGGCGTGCTGAGGTCAGGGCGTGCTGAGGTCAGGGCGTGCTGAGGTCAGGGCGTGCAGAGGTCAGGGCGTGCAGAGGTCAGGGCGTGCTGAGGTCAGGGCGTGCTGAGGTCAGGGCGTGCTGGGGTCAGGGCGTGCAGAGGTCAGGGCGTGCAGAGGTCAGGGCGTGCAGAGGTCAGGGCGTGCTGGGGTCAGGGCGTGCTGGGGTCAGGGCGTGCTGAGGTCAGGGCGTGCAGAGGTCAGGGCGTGCTGAGGTCAGGGCGTGCTGGGGTCAGGGCGTGCTGAGGTCAGGGCGTGCTGGGGTCAGGGCGTGCTGAGGTCAGGGCGTGCTGGGGTCAGGGCGTGCTGAGGTCAGGGCGTGCAGAGGTCAGGGCGTGCTGGGGTCAGGGCGTGCAGAGGTCAGGGCGTGCTGAGGTCAGGGCGTGCTGAGGTCAGGGCGTGCTGAGGTCAGGGCGTGCTGGGGTCAGGGCGTGCTGAGGTCAGGGCGTGCAGGGGTCAGGGCGTGCAGAGGTCAGGGCGTGCTGAGGTCAGGGCGTGCAGAGGTCAGGGCGTGCAGAGGTCAGGGCGTGCAGAGGTCAGGGCGTGCAGAGGTCAGGGCGTGCTGGGGTCAGGGCGTGCTGGGGTCAGGGCGTGCTGGGGTCAGGGCGTGCAGAGGTCGGAGCGCCGGTCTGACCTACAGAGTCAGTCTGATCATTTGTTCATGTTTAGTTATTTATTGAAGAAAGACGAACGCGTGACGCACACACATCAACCTGAAGGAGTGTGTGACCACCACATTTCACATCTACACAGGAAGTACATCCTGAAAGCTGCTGCATGCTGCACACACACACACACACACACACACACACACACACACACACACACACACACACACACACACAGTGTTGGGCCCTGCTGTGGAACCTGCTTCATGTCTGGATGTCTCTGCTGCGCTGTTTTTAATGACCTGAAGATAAACTCGTTATTTTAGACTGTTTAAACTTTTCTGCCGTTTAATCAAAGACTGTGGACAGAGTGGACAGAGTGGACGGAGTGGACAGAGTGGACGGAGTGGACGGAGTGGACAGAGTGGACAGAGTGGACAGAGTGGACGGAGTGGACAGAGTGGACGGAGTGGACGGACTTGGATGAAGCTCCGTGCTGTCAGAGAAGTTTTCCCACGTTGATTTAAGAACAGATGATTTATTGTGACTCGCTGCGCTCGGCTCGTTTGTCCGAGCCGCTGACCTGCACAGAGCTAACGTGCTAACGAGCGCCCGCTGCCTTATTTTGATTGGTTCAAAGCAAAACGACACCTTTGCCAAAGAGTTTGTTTGATTTGATGAATCATGTTTTACTTGAAGCTTGCTGTGCTGACTTCTGGCCGCCGTGCTTCACTGAGCTCGTCTTATTTATTCTCGTTATTTATGTCGTGTTGGCGAGCAGCTCTGACCCGTCTTAACGTTTCCTCGTGTGGCTTCCCGCTCTCGATAACTGATCAATAAAGATATTCAAGCCAGACTGTCGCCTCCGCTGTCTTCAATCAACTACAGAATCTGAAGAATCTGATTTATTTAAGTTCAAACATTAAAAATGACATAATTTCCATCAAAGAAATAAAAAGTTTTCACATGGTTGATTTAATGTTTCATCAGTGCCACGCTGTCCTGCCCAGAACTCGACCGGTGATTCTCTGAAAGACAGACGTTCACGAGGTTAATGTATATATAATATATATAATGTATGTAATATATAATATATATATAATGTATAATGTATATAATATACTGTATATAATGTATAATATATAATGTGAAGGCTGAGAAGATGCGTGCTCAGACTCAGTCTGTAGTCTCAGTCTCAGTCTCAGTCTCAGCCTCAGTCTCAGTCTCAGTCTCAGTCTCAGTCTTTAGACTCAGTCTCAGACTCAGTCTTTAGTCTCAGTCTCAGACTCAGCCTCAGTCTCGTGTTGTCCCTCCTCAGGCTGAGAAGATGCGTGCTCAGCTCGCCTCCTTGCCTCCTCTCCGCGTGTCCAAGCTTCCGTCCAGAGACGGAGGTCGACCTGAGGTTCAGTCCGGCGCTCTCTACCGTAAAGCCGACCAGCTGCTGGAGACTCTGCTGCAGATGAGTGCCAACGTCAAGGTGGTGGACATCACGGGGAAGTCTCCAGGTGTGTGTGAGTGTGAGCTCATTGTGAGCAGGTGAGGTGAGGCGAGGTGCTGCAGTCGCTTCATGTCAGTGTTGTTGGTCCTGCAGTGACTCCGAGCGCTCAGCTCCTGGAGCAGACGGCGAGGTTACAGTCTCTGAGCGACACTCTGGGCCGACTGAAGGTAACGGCACGTCTGCTGCACCAGGCCTCGTGTTAGCTCGGTAAGGTTCTGACTTCCTGTCTGTCTCCGCCCGCTCCGTCAGGATGAAGTTGCAGAGCACGTCGTCAACCAGCAGCCCGGAGCTCGAGTCTCGTCCGATTTCGCGACGTTCCCCTCGACCTCCTTTGTGAAGGTGAGAGCTGCTGCAGACGCTCAGAGCTCAGCGCGGTCTGTCAGCTGTCTGACTCTTCTCTGTGTTCAGGTGAAGGAGGAGAAGCAGGCCGACTCGGTGCTGGTGGGCCGGGTCATGGTGCCGTGTCCCCGCGGTCAGGAGCAGGTCCATCGCCTCGTCCTGTCTCAGTTCCAGCTGCAGAGAGTTCACAGTCTGCTGCGAGCCTGAAGCTCTGCGGCGACTCCATCATCATCATCATCATCATCATCATCATCATCAGCTCGGCTGGCTGCGTTCCACTCCAGGGCCGAACACGTGACGTGCTGAGGTCAGGACGTGCAGAGGTCAGGGCGTGCAGAGGTCAGGGCGTGCTGAGGTCAGGGCGTGCAGAGGTCAGGGCGTGCTGAGGTCAGGACGTGCAGAGGTCAGGGCGTGCTGGGGTCAGGGCGTGCTGGGGTCAGGGCGTGCAGAGGTCAGGGCGTGCAGAGGTCAGGGCGTGCTGAGGTCAGGACGTGCAGAGGTCAGGGCGTGCTGAGGTCAGGGCGTGCAGAGGTCAGGGCGTGCAGAGGTCAGGGCGTGCTGAGGTCAGGGCGTGCAGAGGTCAGGGCGTGCAGAGGTCAGGGCGTGCTGGGGTCAGGGCGTGCTGGGGTCAGGGCGTGCTGAGGTCAGGGCGTGCTGAGGTCAGGGCGTGCAGAGGTCAGGGCGTGCTGGGGTCAGGGCGTGCTGGGGTCAGGGCGTGCAGAGGTCAGGGGCGTGCTGAGGTCAGGGCGTGCTGAGGTCAGGGCGTGCTGAGGTCAGGGCGTGCTGAGGTCAGGGCGTGCTGAGGTCAGGGCGTGCTGAGGTCAGGGCGTGCAGAGGTCAGGGCGTGCTGAGGTCAGGGCGTGCTGAGGTCAGGGCGTGCTGGGGTCAGGGCGTGCAGAGGTCAGGGCGTGCAGAGGTCAGGGCGTGCAGAGGTCAGGGCGTGCTGAGGTCAGGGCGTGCTGGGGTCAGGGCGTGCTGAGGTCAGGGCGTGCAGAGGTCAGGGCGTGCTGAGGTCAGGGCGTGCTGGGGTCAGGGCGTGCTGAGGTCAGGGCGTGCTGGGGTCAGGGCGTGCTGAGGTCAGGGCGTGCTGGGGTCAGGGGTGTCAGGGCGTGCTGGGTCAGGCGTGCAGAGGTCAGGGCGTGCTGAGGGTCAGGGGTGCTGGGTCAGGGCGTGCTGAGGTCAGGGCGTGGCAGGGGGTCAGGGGCGTTGCAGAGGTCAGGGCGTGCTGAGGTCAGGGCGTGCAGGGGTCAGGGCGTGCAGAGGTCAGGGCGTGCTGAGGTCAGGGCGTGCAGAGGTCAGGGCGTGCAGAGGTCAGGGCGTGCTGAGGTCAGGGCGTGCTGAGGTCAGGGCGTGCTGAGGTCAGGGCGTGCAGAGGTCAGGGCGTGCAGAGCCGGTCTGACCTACAGAGTCAGTCTGATCATTTGTTCATGTTTAGTTATTTATTGAAGAAAGACGAACGCGTGACGCACACACATCAACCTGAAGGAGTGTGTGACCACCACATTTCACATCTACACAGGAAGTACATCCTGAAAGCTGCTGCATGCTGCACACACACACACACACACACACACACACACACACACACACACACACACACACACACACACACACACACACACACACACAGTGTTGGGCCCTGCTGTGGAACCTGCTTCATGTCTGGATGTCTCTGCTGCGCTGTTTTTAATGACCTGAAGATAAACTCGTTATTTTAGACTGTTTAAACTTTTCTGCCGTTTAATCAAAGACTGTGGACAGAGTGGACAGAGTGGACAGAGTGGACGGAGTGGACAGAGTGGACAGAGTGGACGGAGTGGACGGAGTGGACAGAGTGGACAGAGTGGACAGAGTGGACGGAGTGGACAGAGTGGACGGAGTGGACGGACTTGGATGAAGCTCCGTGCTGTCAGAGAAGTTTTCCCACGTTGATTTAAGAACAGATGATTTATTGTGACTCGCTGCGCTCGGCTCGTTTGTCCGAGCCGCTGACCTGCACAGAGCTAACGTGCTAACGAGCGCCCGCTGCCTTATTTTGATTGGTTCAAAGCAAAACGACACCTTTGCCAAAGAGTTTGTTTGATTTGATGAATCATGTTTTACTTGAAGCTTGCCTTGCTGACTTCTGGCCGCCGTGCTTCACTGAGCTCGTCTTATTTATTCTCGTTATTTATGTCGTGTTGGCGAGCAGCTCTGACCCGTCTTAACGTTTCCTCGTGTGGCTTCCCGCTCTCGATAACTGATCAATAAAGATATTCAAGCCAGACTGTCGCCTCCGCTGTCTTCAATCAACTACAGAATCTGAAGAATCTGATTTATTTAAGTTCAAACATTAAAAATGACATAATTTCCATCAAAGAAATAAAAAGTTTTCACATGGTTGATTTAATGTTTCATCAGTGCCACGCTGTCCTGCCCAGAACTCGACCGGTGATTCTCTGAAAGACAGACGTTCACGAGGTTAATGTATATATAATATATATAATGTATGTAATATATAATATATATATAATGTATAATGTATATAATATACTGTATATAATGTATAATATATAATGTGTATAATGTATATAATATAATGTATATAATATATATATATAATGTATAATAGATAATGTATATAATATATAATGTATATAATATAATGTATATACTGTATAATGCATCATCATGCTGTGAGGTGACGTGTTGCTGTCACCTTGTTGTACAGCTGAGCGTTGACTCGGTAAGATCGGTACTCGGCTCGTCGTCTCTCCTCGTCTCTCCTCCGCTGAACTTCTGGAAGATTCTCGTAAATCCTGAAGACACCAAACGTCACACTCATAACGTGTTTATGTAAAATGTTACAGATTCTTCGTGGCGTGATGACGTCACGCCGCCGCTCGCTCTCTTACTGTTTGGATCTCTGGATCATCTCCTTCCTCGGCACCGCCCTCGTCAGCTGAGCGCCGCCTGAACACAGATCACATGATTTGTTTACACTGTCATAGACACGGACAGGAAGTGTCGGGGTTCTGTTTCCTGTCTGGTACCTGCGGGCCTCGGAGGCCTCTCGGGTCGTCCGGCCCGGCTGAACAGTCCGTGCCTCTCTCTGCTGAAGGCTTCCTGTAGCTTCCTCTCCTCCGCCTGCAGAGCCAGGCGCTCCACCCTCTGCCTGGACCGAGAGATGAACTCCGGGCGACGCACCTCCAGCGCCTCCTGCAGGAGCGGAGCGGTCATGACAACGAGAGAATTTAGATGTTAGGTCGGACCCAAAGCTCCGTGATCATGTGACCTTTGTGTAAACAAACAGACCTGCAGAGAGATTCGGGTCGGTCCAGACGACCTGGGTTTGGTTCTTGGTTCTGGTTCAGGGTGACGTTTGTTTCTGTCCTCGTGGACTTGTCTCTGCCTCAGCGGCTCTCTCCACAGACTCGCTCTGCTGTACGGTTCAAACCAGGCGGCGCTCGGCCTCCTCGGCGGCTCCTCCTCCTCCGGACGGTTCTCCTGCTCCTCCGGACGGTTCTCCTGCTCCTCCGGACGGTTCTCCTGCTCCTCCGGACGGTTCTCCTTCCTCGCCTCAGACCTGAGCTCGTCAGCTGAGATGAACCAGGAGGCTCCTGCAGGGGACGAGGACAGAGGATCAGTTCACTGTGGAACATTTCAATGGAAACAGACGAGGTCAGTCCAAACCTTCAGGGAGCGTCTTTGCTGGGCTGCTCCTCCTCCTGCTGCGCCTCCTCTCAGTGTTAAAGGAGCACCTCCGCCCTGCTCCTCCTCCTCGCTCTAAGCTGGATGATGAAGACGCTTCACCAGGCGACGGGAACGTGGTGCCGACATCTCTGGTGTGACGTCGAGTCCCGTTTTTAACCAGCTCCGGGTCACCTGAGGACACGCAGCGTTAGCTCGCCGTTAGCTCGCCGTTAGCTCAGGACGTAACGTGACAGGTGAAGTGAAGGTGAGTCGATGACATCACTCACCTGTCTGGATGCCTCTGCTCACAACTTTAACAGCCAGCGACGTGCAGGCACCGCGCTGTGGTGGGAGCGTGTAAGTGCTGCTGGACGACACCTGAGAGGACAGACAGGAGGACAGACAGGAAACAGGAGGACAGGAAACAGGAGGACAGACAGGTGGACAGACAGGAAACAGGAGGACAGGAAACAGGAGGACAGACAGGTGGACAGACAGGAAACAGGAGGACAGACAGGAGGACAGGAAACAGGAGGACAGACAGGAAACAGGTGGACAGACAGGTGGAGAGACAGGAGGACAGACAGGTGGACAGACAGGAAACAGGAGGACAGACAGGTGGACAGACAGGAGGACAGACAGGAGGACAGACAGGTGGACAGACAGGAGGACAGACAGGAGGACAGACAGGTGGACAGACAGGAGGACAGACAGGTGGACAGACAGGAAACAGGAGGACAGACAGGTGGACAGACAGGAGGACAGACAGGTGGACAGACAGGTGGACAGACAGGTGGACAGACAGGTGGAGGTGTTCAGTACCTGGATTCGTGAAGACTTCCTGTGTGTCTTTGTGTCCTACGTACCATGGACTCGCTGTCTGACGCCGTGGCCTGTCTCCCTCTCCTCTGTTCCCGCCCGTCTCTCTGCCTGTTGATGGTGTCGTACAGTTTAATGAGGGTGGAGCTCGTCTTCAGGTGTTGGACTCTGTGAGCGCCGAAGGCTCGGATCAGCCGCGCCGTGTCCATGGTGGACATGGAGCCGGACGTGGTGGACGAGGTGTCCGACTCGTCTCTGTCTGCAGGGAGGAGGAGGCGCTCGCTCTGGGAGGAGTCGTGAGAGAAGCTGGAGGTGACGGAGTCGTCGTCTGCAGGGTGGAGGCTCTGCGTCCAGGCCTGATGAAGCACGGCAGCCTGTCCACTTCTCCCTGTGACCTCGACGCCAATGCTCCTCACCTCTCCTACGTCCTTGTGTCCTTCTGTCCTCCTTCCTAGCCTCTCCTCTGGATCACACAGTGCCTCCGACATGTCTCCACCCTTTGTGCTGTGGAGAAGACGGGACAGGCGCTCCAACCGCTCCAGCAGCGACGCCTCTCTGTCACTGGTCGGTTGGGACTCCTCCAGGCTCCACCGCTCACAGAACTTCAGCCACAGCTGGTCCAGACTGCTGCAGGGCCGGGCGGAGTGACGGGCGGAGCGTCGGAGCAGGCTGGCGTCTCCGTCCACGTGAGGCGGCTCTGGTCTCTCAGGACCGGGCTCATAAGTGAGGACGTGCAGCGGGCCGGTCACCTGAGACTCCAGAACTCTGTCTGCTGACACACCTGAGGGGAGAACGTCAGGAGAACGTTTCAGAAACATTTCAAAATGATCCAGAACGTGGCGGCTGGCCTTCAGTCATGGAGCTGCCTCAGATCTCTGACGGTTCCTGAGCGTCCTCACACAGACAGATGTTGTCTCCTCCAGTGAGACGCCTGGCTCTGCCACCCGGACGCTCAGGACAGTCCAAAACTTCTGTCTGTTGGTGGAACGTCCTACCAGTTCCTACAGATCAGGGCCGTCCCTCTCTACCTTCACAGACCTGCTGAAGACCTGCAGCTCTGCAGAGAGGACCTCCTCTGCAACACTACCAACAGCTGGACACGACACATCTGTCCTCTGCAGCTGGACACGACACATCTGTCCTCTACAGCTGGACACGACACATCTGTCCTCTACAGCTGGACACGACACATCTGTCCTCTACAGCTGGACACGACACATCTGTCCTCTGCAGCTGGACACGACACATCTGTCCTCTACAGCTGGACACGACACATCTGTCCTCTGCAGCTGGACACGACACATCTGTCCTCTGCAGCTGGACACGACACATCTGTCCTCTGTCAGGACTGCTGCACTAACACGTCCTCATCACACTGACTGTTATCCTTATATTGTGTGTGTGTGTGTGTGTGTGTGTGTCACCTCTGTGTGCAGCCTCCTCCTCGTCCTGTCTCATCTTGAAGCTGTCTGTCTTCAGCCTCTTGCTGTAGATCCCCTCTGTGTGTCTGATGGTGACTCCTCGGTCCAGACCCGGGTCACGCTGTCCCAGAACTTCACTGCTGAAACGAGGCGGGACGGCGTCGTCTGAACCTGAGGACGAGTCGACAGCATCACGTTAGCGCGTCACGTCCGTCCACTGCCCGTCTCTCTCCCTGTCTCTCTGCTCGTCTCTCTCCCTGTCTCTCTGCTCGTCTCTCTCCCTGTCTCTCTCCCTGTCTCTCTGCTTGTCTCTCTCCCTGTCTCTCTGCTCGTCTCTCTCCCTGTCTCTCTGCCCGTCTCTCTCCCTGTCTCTCTGCTCGTCTCTCTGCTCGTCTCTCTCCCTGTCTCTCTGCTCGTCTCTCTCCCTGTCTCTCTGCTCGTCTCTCTCCCTGTCTCTCTCCCTGTCTCTCTCCCTGTCTCTCTGCTCGTCTCTCTCCCTGTCTCTCTGCTCGTCTCTCTCCCTGTCTCTCTGCTCGTCTCTCTGCTCGTCTCCCTGCTGAGGCCCCTCCCCCCCCCTTTGTCTCCGCCCGGCCCTGCTCATGAATAATTCACGCTGTGGGTGTGTGTTACAGAGCAGCTGCTCACACACTCGGGGGAAATGAGAGCTCGGCCTCGGCAGGTCGCTGCCACACACACCACACACAAACAGGAAACAGGAACTCGAGCAGCCGTCACTCTCCTCTGAGGTGTCATGTGACACTGAAGCTGTCAGCTGATGGTCGGACAGCAGCAGGTGATCGTACCTGTGTGCGAGCTCTCCATGGTCGTGTCAGAAGGGTCCGCTTCGGTGTGCGGCACGTAGAAGAGCTCGTCGCTGCCGCGAGGTTTGTACGGCCGCAGGACGGGCGCAGCTGAGGAGAGGACGAACCACGCGTCACCATGGAAACCAAACAAACAGAGCAGTCTTGATTACGGAGGCTCACCTGGGGGCTCGGCGGTCTCCACACCTCTGTGACGTGGTGTGAAGGACGGTGAGGAGGTGGAGGTGACTCTTCCCTCAGGAGCAGCAGGTGTGAACCGGGTGGAGGTGTCAGCTCGCCCTCTGATTGGCTCTCTGTTGTCACGCCACTCTACCGGACTGGACGACCCGACTCCTTCGTCCGGGCTGCTGGAGGCAGGAGACGAGCGCCTGACGGAGGTGAAGTCTGCACGCGAGCCGGCAGCAGCAGGGCGGTGGTCGCTGGCTTTGGGGGACAGAGTGAGGTGGACGTGTGACACGTGACCTGTCCTGGTTGGAGGTTCAGAGGTGGATGAACTGGCGGCTTGGACCCGGACAGACAGCTTGTCGTCTCCACCTGGACCTTGTGAGGGTGACGGAGGTTCTTCAAACCGCCCTCCTACAGCGTCCTGCCTCTTCTGATCTGCCGGAGCTGACGGAGAAATCACGCTTTGGTTGGTGCTCGGCTCTGCCAGCGATGCCATCTTGTTCTCTTCATCCATGGTCGGGTGGAGCTGCCTGCTCACTTCGGGCCGCTCGCCTCCTCCTGTGGAGAGCTCGTTCAGGTGGAGGGGCTCCGGCACAGGCGACGTGGTGGGAGAGGGAGAAGTGGAGCGCCTCCGGGTGGAGATGGTGATGGATGTGAGAGCCCGTGGGTTTGTCTTGGGGAGCGTGACTCCTTCTCTGGTGGCGATGTCACGAATCTGAGCCTCCAGGTCCGGCTGAGGGTTCTGAAGCTGCTCGCTGGACTCAGACGGGTCGGTGGTGTCGAGGCTCTGCTGCTTGTTGACGTCAGCGAGGGTGGAGAATGTCTCCACCTGCTGATGGTCTCCTCTCAGGACTCTGAGACTGGACGCCGCGCTGCTCTCTGTGTCTGTGCTGCCCTGACTCTGAAACAAACAGGTCCAAGCTTCATTTCTCCAGAAAGATCCAAAAACTTTCTGCACAGCAAATTTCAAACAGTTTCAGGAGTTCACGTCTGACATGCAGCTTCACACGCCGTTACCTCCAGCACGACACCTGAGCTGTCCGGAGGAGGAGCAGCCAGAACGACACAGAAAACACGATTTAACGGGAAAATGTGACAAAACGTCAAAGTGGCGAAGCTCTGTGTGGTCGGTTACCTTCAGCAGATCTCTCTTGATCTCTTCGATCCGCTTCCTGTCTTCTTTGTCCAGCTCCAGATGTTCACACCTCTGTCCTGAGACCTTCAGCTTTATCCACTCTGCAGCACAGAAGCATCACAGGCATGAATGAGCTGTGTGAGGAGCGACCGTTCAGTCTGAGTGCGGGCGTCTTACCTCTGGCTTTGCCCTCCTCCTGGTCGGTGACACTCGGCGTGCTGGACATCATGGTGGCCGGAGATTCACTCTGCAGTAACTTTGCCACTCTGATCGCCAGCGAGCTCTGGCTGCTCCCGTCGCTCAGCGCCATCTGATCGTCGTCCTGGAGGACGGGCGAGGAGGAGCTGCTCTGATGTCCCTCCTCTGTGACGCCCTGCAGGTCTGCAGGCGTAGAGGTGAGCCGTGCACTCAGAGCTGGTGAAGGCACGGTGGCTGGTGGTGGGACTTTGCTGTCGGGCGGAGCAGCGCTGCAGCCCTCGGGCTCTGCACGCCGGGCTGACTGGGACAAGATGAAGGACGAGCCTGCACCTCCACCCACAGCACTGCCTCCGGCTGACGGATGATTGGGTCGTCCTGATGACGTCAAACTCTCTCGACCAGCAGAACTTTCTCTCAGTTTGTCTGAGGTCAGCATCGAGTCGGACGAGGACCTGCCCCACAGCAG
The DNA here is from genome assembly GCA_014281875.1 of Nibea albiflora. Taxonomy (NCBI): domain Eukaryota; kingdom Metazoa; phylum Chordata; class Actinopteri; family Sciaenidae; genus Nibea; species Nibea albiflora. Next base: position 387,326 of record CM024799.1, on the reverse strand, counting down.
GGAGGACGGACTTCTGGGATGTCGGGTAGCAGAGGAGGAGAAAGAGGAGTCCTGGAGGTCGCTGGCTTTCTTCCTCAGCGAGAGGAATATGTCATCATCAGAGAGCTGACGGGGCGCCGCACGGGAGGCGGAGGACGCCACAGAAGGCCCAGCAGATACTGCGTTCTCCGCCTGAGAGAGCAACTTATGGATCTCCAACAAGGCCTTGGAGCTGACAAAAGAAACCTCTGTGCTCTGCAAAGGTGACTCTGGATCCATGCAGCGAGCCTCTGCAGCTAACGAGAGGTCAGAACCGGACCGCTCTCCTCTCTGGATGGTGTTCTGGCTGCTGGTTAGGCTGCTGTCCCTCTGCTGCTGCACGGTGGAGGGATAAGAGTCTTCATCGGGCTGCGAGGACACCGCCAGTCTGCGCTCACTCTGGATATCTTCTGTGTCGGATGAAGGAGAAGGACGCTCGGTCCGCTCGGGGACTGAGGCAGCTGGACCGAGACTGTCCAGGCTGATCGGCAGAGACATGCTGGAGTCCACGGACAGAAGACTGGACCTGGAGAACTCTCCTTTATGAGGAGTGCCACCTGAAAGCAGAAGGTTTAACATGATGAGGCTGAAAGAACAGACTGCACAGGTCACACTGAGAGCTTAGAGAGTTACCTTCAGACAGCTGGGCGCTCTTGGTTGGAGTTCCTATAGATCCTTTAATCGTACAGAAATCAGTGGGAGAGAATTCGGGCTCTCTGATTGGCCCTCTGGGTGCAAATGGAGTTAAGATTGTTGATGGTGATTGGTCAATGCCGAGGTTATGGAGATACAGCTGCAAGAAGAACAAACAGAGACACGGTTCAGATCTGAAGCTTCAACCTGCATCGTGTGAGATTCAGTGTTCATGTTACCGGGATTCGTTCTTCAATGTTGAGCTCTCGAGGTCTGGGTGGAGGAGGTGGAGGTGGGGTTGATGGTTTTGAAGTCCAGTACGGGGCGTAGTTATCGACCTCCAGGCTGACAACAGAAGAAGCTCCGATGGAGGCTCCTGGTTTGATCCCACTGTTGAAACTATCCTGGGAACTCGTCAGGTCTCGATCAGGTGACACGTCGATGAAGTGTCCGAGGCTCGTGAGCGGCGCGGGCTGAACCGTGGCACTCGGCTCATGACGGACGGCGTCCTGAAGCTTCTCCGTCTGCTGATGTTTCTTGGCTGACATGACGACTGTGCTCAGAGAGGAGTGGGACTGTGACCTGTCGAAGGGCGAGGCAGAGGGTCGAGTGGCTGACCCGGTGTTATCGGGGTCGCTCGGAGCACTGCCCACCGCCTCCGCTCTGAAGGAGCTCTGGGTCACATTCTGCTCGGCGGCGCCTGAAAGAGGAGGCTGCTGCTGTAAAGTCCTCGCCTGCTGACTCAGGATGCGGTTCAGGGTGTCGGACACGGCATCGTAAGCTTTCTGTTTAGGAGAAACTCCGGAGAAGCCCTGCAGCGCCAAACTATCAAACAGCGAGGTCTTTCCTGAACTCTGATTGGCCCTCCAGGCATCTACCTTCTGCAGGTAGGTGAGACTTGGCAGAGACCGGACTTTAGCAGAGGACGCCTCCTGATCTGATGTGTGATGATCAGCCACAGGAACAGCTGGCCGTGGAGAGATCTCTGAGTTCTCTTTACTGGACTCGATGGCAGAGAGTCGTCCTAATGCAGATTTGGATGGCGCCTTAAACACACCTGGAGTGGACTGAGACTGTGGAAGGAAACCCAGGTAGGACCCGTCAATCCCTGTTTGGTTCCCGGAGGACCAGAGGTCCGGCTCTCTGTGACCTCTCCTGCTCACACGCTGGCCTTCAGACGTCTCTGTGCGATGGTGTGTGAGGGGGCGACTGGGCAGTGTCGGACTCTTCTGAGGCCGTGTTTTAGATTCAGCTTCACGGCTGCTGCGCCTCTCCACCTCAGACAGCAGCTCTCTGTGTAACTCTTCACTGTCGTCATCGGGCCGAGTGTCTCGGAGTCCCGTGGTGATGTTACACACCTCAGATGTTCGTGATCTGTCGTGGCACAAATCTCTTTCAGGTTGTTGTGTCTTCTGCTGCGCATGAGAAGCTTCACCTGGAGGTCCTTCTCTAACCGTGCAAACTTGAGTGCCTTGAGACTGAACAGTGAAAGATGCAGCCGTCTTCACGGACGTCTCAGAGGACACAGCACTGCTGCTGCTGCTCGGCATGCCCATATCTTTCTGAAGGAGCTCCAGGAGATGCTGAGCAGGGATTTCCTTCCTTAGAAAGAAGGTCTCATCTTCAGCATCCTCTCCTCCAGTTAGCGCCTTGGAGTCCTTCTCTCTGCTTGCTGTGTCATCTCTGGACGTCAGTGGAAGGTGTGAAGTGTCCTTTTGTCCATCTTCATCCCCTGGAGACAAACTGTGCTGAGACAGAGACAAGCAGCTGTTTGCTCCCTCCTCAGACAGGACCAAAGGATGCTGGGACAGCGAGCCACACTCCGAGGCGCCCTCCTGGTGTGGAAACCTCTCTGAAGCCATGGAAATGTCCGGGTACGCCCTTTAAAGAGTGAATGAATGAATACATACACGATAAACGTCTGAACACAGAACCAATAACTGACATTTTATTGCTCTATTTTACCTTAAAGGGACAAATACACTGTCACTGTGTTGGAACAAAGAATATTCAGTGAACGTATGTTCAGATGCAGAGTGTGCAGGCAGCAGAGGAAGAGCTGGAGACAGGTTACTGTCCTGAAATACTGATGACAGAAGACGCTCAGTGTTAACCAGGTTTACAACTTCAGACTGGAAGTTCTGGATGTAGCAGGAGGGCTCGGGCCTTACCTGGCTGCAGAGCGTGTCCCCACAGCTGCTGATGCTCCCAGCCGTCTGTGTCCAGCCTGGGCTGCCTCTGGATCTGTCGGACACAGCTCTGACTTTGCTCTGCGGGGGGCTGAGGAGACGTCTCCGGCCTCTGTGATCGAATCAAACACTGTTAGTGTCCTCTTAACTCTGCTGTGCCACCTTAAACCACGGCCCTGACCCTGACGCTGGTAGTGGAGCATGCTGGCTCCATTCTGGACCACGTCTGTCGTCACTTCATAAATCTTAAGATCCTTTCCACAGAACAAACAGTAACACCGTGGACAGTGTGGACAGACAGACAGAGCTCACAGTTAGACTCAGTCCTGAACCTTCTCATGTTACCAACCAGTTTTTCTTTTTATAATGTTACAGCAGTGTGTTTATAATGTTACAGCAGTGTGTTTATAATGTTACAGGAGTGTGTTTATAATGTTACAGCAGTGTGTTTATAATGTTACAGCAGTGTGTTTATAATGTGTGTTTATAATGTTACAGGAGTGTGTTTATAATGTTGCAGCAGTGTGTTCTCTGTATGTGTGCTGAGATAAACTGTGTTATGATTTGAATGTTCATCTTTAAACTGCAGTTTGTCTGTCAGGGCAGTTTAAAGATGAACATTATGTAAGAGAGCCGGTGATTGTAGCAGCGGGAGAGTTACTGGACTTAAACTACATTACGTTACACTATGTTACATTACGTTACACTATGTTACATTACGTTACACTATGTTACATTACGTTACACTATGTTACATTACGTTACACTATGTTACATTATGTTATTGTATATATCACATAATTTAGCTGACGGCACACAGTTAGCCGTAAGCTAACAACCTAGCACGTCTATTAGCAGTTAGCTCGTTCCAGCGCTAGCTGAGCGTTAGCAGGCTTCCCGCGTGATAACTGTGAGCTCGCGGACCAGAAAACATTTTTACAGGTAACAAGATGATTTGTACACACACTCACCTGCTCAGGCTCCATGAGGTTGTTGTTGTTGTCAGACCGCCACAGTGAGCGCGCTTCCTGCGGCTCGTATCCAAGGACCGTTGCTAGGAGATGTGGGAGGGAAAACCCGGAAACTCTCGCGAGATGACAGAGGGCGGGAACTTTTGTTTAAACCAAAGAGCGCCAAAGGCCACTTCCGGGTTAAAAACGGTTCCCGTCACGTGTTCACGTTTGTTCACGTGTCAGCTGTTAGAACCAATCACAGCCCAGAGAACGAACAGCTGTGTGTGACAGAAAACCACGCGCCACTGTCCTGTACGGAAGCCGTCATACTGATGAATGAAACATTGTCTCAGGATGATGACGCTTTCTTTTCTCGAGAGGACATAATTAATTTGAGAAAAATAAAAAGATAAGAGACAAAGTGTTTTGTCTGTTTTGTCCTTTAACACTCGTGCTGCTCATCCTGTCATGTAATGCGCAGATTTATTTAAACTGCACGCTGCCTTTAAGTCCCGCCCACTTTGCTATGCCATGATTGACAGGCGCGACATCCAATCAGAGGCTTCTTGGAGGCGGGTAGCATCCTGACAGGTCCGGGTCAGGAAGTAGAAATCTGCACACACACACACACACACACAGCGCAGTGTGAGCTCACAGCTGAACACCTGTACACAGAATAACGTCACAGCAGCACAGAGGAAGAAGGTGACGTCATGTCGAAGAAGAAGGACGTGGTTAAAGGTCAGGACACGTCAGAGGCTCAGCTAACTGTGAGCTGGGTGCGGCTAGTTAGCTCGCTAGCTGGCTAACGTTGTGACGTAACAATGTTCGTGTGTCTGCGTCACGTTACATATTTAATACAAGGACACGTCATATGTTGTGACGTGACGTATGTGTACCTTTTCAGGTGAAGGTCCGGTAGCGAGGATTCGAGAAAACTCCAGACTCATGCGCACGCACGTGAGTATGACTCACCTGGAACACACCTGTACAGTGTGGCACCGACAGGTCTGTCCAGTTTGAATTGTGCAGCCAGGTAGGTCAGGTGAGATATGGCGTTCTTGAATGTCTCACCTGACGTACCTGGACATGCTGACGTCACAGCATCAGGCAGGTAATGACACTGCTAACACTGATAAAACTGCAGTACAAGTTCCACAGCCAGCGTTAATCATGCCAGGGTGCATCACCATGGCAACCAGACCAGGTGTACACCAACAGAGGTACTCCGCCCTCACCTGGGCGTCTGAACACGTTTCCGTCCTGTGTGTGTGTGTGTGTGTGTGTGTGGCCTTAGTGTGTCCTATCAGGCACATAACGAGGTGTCGGGCCTCCTCACAGGACTCACCTGTATAACTCTGATGTGAAGTGACTCCTCTCTCCTCCTCCTCAGGAAACGATGGTGGACTTCATAAATGGACGTCACTCGGGCAGGTCCATCCTGGACGTCTTTGCCTCTGGTTTATTCGGTAAGAGAGATCAAGAGAAGACGCCGAGCCGTGTTCGATGTCAGACGGGCAGATCACTGACTACCTCACTACTTTACACTGTGTGTGTGTGTGTGTGTGTGTGTGTGTGTGTGTGTGTGTGTGTGTGTGTGTGTGTGTGTGTGTGTGTGTGTGTGTGAGCTATTATCAGTGCTGATGTCAGTGGCATCATGAGCAAGAGAACATCTGCATGAGTTGACAGCTGTAGAGGACAGATGTGTCGTGTCCAGCTGTAGAGGACAGATGTGTCACGTCCAGCTGCAGAGGACAGATGTGTCACGTCCAGCCGTAGAGGACAGATGTGTCACGTCCAGCTGCAGAGGACAGATGTGTCACGTCCAGCCGTAGAGGACAGATGTGTCGTGTCCAGCTGCAGTGGACAGATGTGTCGTGTCCAGCTGTTGGTAGTGTTGTAGAGGAGGTCCTCTCTGCAGAGCTGCAGGTCTTCAGCAGGTCTGTGAAGGTAGAGAGGGACGCCCCTGATCTGTAGGAACTGGTAGGACGTTCCACCAACAGACAGAAAAGTTTGGACTGTCCTGAGTCAGAGGTCAGCTGGTCATCGATCATGAGCCCTGAGAGTCATGTGATGTCTGTCCTGGAGTGAAACACTGAGATGAAGCTCTAACTCGAGATGTTGCAGCACCATCAGCGTCACTGTGACGAGATGTTCTCCTGTTCATGTCTCTTTGTGTTCGTCTGCTTCTCCCAGGTTCAGATTTTTTACACTCCTTTGATGGAAACTTGGAGGACGACATCATTTACTCTGATGATGATGATGATGATGATGATGAAGACGAAGACGATCGCTTATATTCACAGAATTCTGCTCACAAGCGTCTCGAGCCACATCCACGAATTAGACAACTCACTGACGAGGTATTACACTGATCTGACACGTCACTGTGTGTGTGTGAGGCGATATTACTGTGACTTTAAACAGTGTGTGTTCGTCCAATCAGGAGGCAGATAAACATGCAAAGGAACTGTTAGAAGAAGAAGAACGCCGTAAAGAGAAAACAGAAAAGAACAAGCGTAAGAAGATGGTCAGTATCGACTCTGAACGTTTGTGTCGATTCACGTCCGTCAGCTGCTCACGACGTTTCTGTTTCTGTTCCAGCGTAAAAAAGCAAAGAAGCGTTTAGAGAAGGAGAACGCAGTTAAAGACATTTTACCTGTAAGAGCCGATTTAAACAGAATTCATATAAAATCCACATGACAAAGCTGCAGCGACTGAATGATGATTACTGTCTGTCATCTCAGGAGGAAGAACGAGGGAAGTCTGACTCAGACAATAAAGAAGAAAATCAATCTGAATGTGAGGAAACACAAAATACAGCAGAGGAAGTCAAACATGATGACGGCGAGAATAAAGAAGAAAGTGTGAAGACGAATGAGAAAGAAGACGAGGAGCGAGGAGAGGTCTGTAGACTGTCACATTAATGTTTGGCTCACCTGTCGTCATCTTCAGGTGTGTGCTGTCTTTTCTTTAACTGTCAGTGTGTTACAGCGTCATGTAATTCTGTCAGACGGTTCAGTTTGTGGATGAGTTTATTTCTACAGCCAGTCAGAAACAAAGCCGTCACCTCAGCCAGGTCACTGAGAAGATGCATGTGAAACCGCATTAAGCTGAAATGTGAATCAGTCACTGTCTGAATCTATGAATCCTCATTGTCCTGCACAGGATTTGGATTTAAATAATTCATATGCCTCTCCGGCCGAGCCGGAGGAGACGAGTGAGCAAAGGCCTGCGACAGCCCGAAGAAAGGACAAAAGCAAATTAGTGGAAGTTCAACAGCTGGACGAGGACAAGACAAAAGAAAGGACACAAAAGGACGAGGACCGTGAGACAGAGACAGAGGTGAAGAGACGCTTTACTGTTTTTATTCTTAAATTCATGACGTGTGAGCGAACGCTCTGCAGATTCACGTGTTCCCTTTAATGTGAACAGAAAGGAACAGAGCCCGCTGCACAGGAGTTCACAAAGAGAAGCAGAGAGCTCGCCGGTAAGACATTTTTATTATTACAGTGAGACACACAGTGAGGACACACAGTGAGGCACACACAGTGAGGACACACACAGTGAGGACACACAGTGAGACACACAGTGAGGATACACACAGTGAGGACACACAGTGAGACACACAGTGAGGACACACAGTGAGGACACACACAGTGAGGACACACACAGTGAGGACACACAGTGAGGACACACACAGTGAGGACACACACAGTGAGGCACACAGTGAGGACACACACAGTGAGGACACACACAGTGAGGACACACAGTGAGGACACACACAGTGAGGACACACACAGTGAGGACACACAGTGAGACACACAGTGAGGATACACACAGTGAGGACACACACAGTGAGGACACACACAGTGAGACACACACAGTGAGACACACGGTGAGACACACAGTGAGGACACACACAGTGAGGACACACACAGTGAGGACACACACAGTGAGGCACACAGTGAGGACACACACAGTGAGGACACACACAGTGAGGACACACAGTGAGGACACACACAGTGAGGACACACACAGTGAGGACACACACAGTGAGGCACACAGTGAGGACACACACAGTGAGGACACACAGTGAGGACACACAGTGAGACACACAGTGAGGACACACAGTGAGGACACACACAGTGAGGACACACAGTGAGACACACAGTGAGGACACACAGTGAGACACACAGTGAGGACACACAGTGAGGACACACAGTGAGACACACAGTGAGGACACACAGTGAGACACACAGTGAGGATACACACAGTGAGGACACACACAGTGAGGACACACAGTGAGACACACAGTGAGACACACAGTGAGGACACACACAGTGAGGACACACAGTGAGGACACACAGTGAGACACACAGTGAGGACACACACAGTGAGGACACACAGTGAGACACACACAGTGAGACACACAGTGAGACACACAGTGAGGACACACACAGTGAGGACACACAGTGAGACACACAGTGAGACACACAGTGAGACACACAGTGAGACACACAGTGAGGACACACAGTGAGACACACACAGTGAGACACACAGTGAGACACACAGTGAGACACACACACACACTGAGACACACACTGAGACACACAGTGAGACACACACACACACTGAGACACACACTGAGGACACACAGTGAGACACACAGTGAGGACACACACTGAGGACACACACTGAGACACACACTGAGGACACACAGTGAGACACACACTGAGACACACACTGAGGACACACACTGAGACACACAGTGAGACACACACACACACTGAGACACACACTGAGGACACACACTGAGACACACACTGAGGACACACACTGAGACACACACTGAGACACACACTGAGGACACACACTGAGACACACACTGAGGACACACACTAAGACACACACTGAGACACACACACACACTGAGACACACACTGAGGACACACACTGAGGACACACACTGAGACACACACTGAGACACACACTGAGGACACACACTGAGGACACACACTGAGACACACACACTGTCCTCGCTCTTCCTTCAGGTGTTGGAAATCGCCTGGCTGCGTCTGGACAGTACGACATGGCCGTGAAATACTTCACTGACGCCATCCGATACAACCCGAAAGAATTCAAGTGAGCACGTGAACTTGAGTGAAGCTGGACGTTGGCGCTGACGTGAAGGTTGACTGACGGTGACTCTGTCCTGCAGGTTGTTTGGAAACCGTTCTCTCTGCTACGAACGGACGCAGCAGTATGAGAACGCTCTGAGAGACGCTGACCTGGCTCTCTGCATGCAGCCCAACTGGATAAAAGGTTTATTCAGGAAGGGGAAAGCTCTCTGTGGACTCAAGGTCAGCCACTGATTCATTAACAGAAGATGTTTTCTTTGCATGGACAGAATCTCAAACCTGTTTATTAAAAAACTAAACGTTCATTAAAGTCCTGCCTGTCTTCCTCCTTCACCTCCTCTGCAGAGATACTACGAGGCCTCGCTCATCTATAAGGAGGTGCTGCAGCTGGAAAGTTCAAGCACTGAAGCCATGCAAGAGCTCAAACGAGCTCAGACGCTGCACCTCATGGTCTGAAGCTTAGTTACAAACCTCCTGTCACCACAGGAAACTGCAGAGCTCCTAAACACTTCACTTTGTGTGTGTGTTCTGTAGGAGATGGGGTTCTCGTGGGCGCAGAGCTCAGAGGCTTTGAAAACACACACCACGCTGGAGGCAGCGGTTGAAGCTCTGTTTGGTGACTTGCACCTGAGTCCTGCAGGTGAGTCTCAGCGTGTTCCTCAGAGTCTGAAGCTTGGGCCTCGCCTCACTGACCTCCTGTCGATGTTTGTTGTGAGCAGATGCTGCTGCCAGTAAGGACGTCACAGAGCGACCAGCGGTGCAGGACGAAGGCAGCGGCGAGTGGATTGTCCGACAGACGAGCCGACCCAGAATGCAACAGGTCAGAGAGGCTGACGACTCGGGCCGGAGCAGATCCAAATCTCAGTCACCGACTCCTCCTCTGAGGAATGCTGTCAGAGTGTGAGTGTGCCGTGTAATGTGTGTTTACGTCAGGTCTGAGCGTGGTGTTAAAGTCGGTGTGTTTCTGTCTGCAGGGAGCTCTTCCCCGTCTGGGTCGGATCTTTAGCTCCTGCTGTCACCTACACAACCCTGCACGAGCTCTTCAGCAGGTGAAGCACCTCCACCTGACCTCTGAGCGTGTCTGTGGTGGAGCAGCAGCTCTCTGTCCCATCCATGCTGCCTCCTGTGTGTGTGTGTGTGTGTGTGCTGAGCCCTAATCACACTGAGTATGTGTGTGTGTCATGACTGTGTGTTCTCTGTGTTCTGTCTCAGAGCTGGCACAGTGTACAGCATCAAGATGCTGCTGGAGCATCAGTGTGCCTTCGTCAACTACACCAAGAAGGAAGACTGTGACAGAGCCATCCACTGCATCAATGTGTGTGTGTGTGTGTGTGTGTGTGTGTGTGTGTGTGTGTGTGTGTGTGTGTGTGTGTGTGTTACATGTGTGTGTTACATGTGTGTGTTGTGTGTTACATGCGTGTTACATGTGTGTGTTGTGTGTTACATGCGTGTTACATGTGTGTGTTGTGTGTTACATGCGTGTTACATGTGTTGTGTGTTACATGCGTGTTACATGTGTTGTGTGTTACATGCGTGTTACATGTGTTACATGTGTGTGTTGCATGTGTGTGTTGTGTGTTACATGCGTGTTACATGTGTTGTGTGTTACATGCGTGTTACATGTGTGTGTTGTGTGTTACATGCCTGTTACATGTGTTGTGTGTTACATGCGTGTTACATGTGTTACATGTGTGTGTTACATGTGTTGTGTGTTACATGCGTGTTACATGTGTTACATGTGTTGTGTGTTACATGTGTTGTGTGTTACATGCGTGTTACATGTGTTACATGTGTGTGTTACATGTGTTGTGTGTTACATGCGTGTTACATGTGTGTGTTGTGTGTTACATGTGTGTTACATGTGCGTGTTACATGTGTGTGTTGTGTGTTACATGCGTGTTACATGTGTGTGTTGTGTGTTACATGCGTGTTACATGTGCGTGTTACATGCGTGTTAAATGTGTGTGTTGTGTGTTACATGCGTGTTACATGTGTGTGTTGTGTGTTACATGCGTGTTACATGTGTTGTGTGTTACATGCGTGTTACATGTGTTACATGTGTGTGTTACATGTGTGTGTTGTGTGTTACATGCGTGTTACATGTGTTACATGTGTGTGTTGTGTGTTACATGCCTGTTACATGTGTTGTGTGTTACATGCGTGTTACATGTGTTACATGTGTGTGTTACATGTGTGTGTTGTGTGTTACATGCGTGTTACATGTGTGTGTTGTGTGTTACATGCGTGTTACATGTGCGTGTTACATGCGTGTTACATGTGTGTTTCTGTGCAGGGCATGGTGGTGGAGGGCGCTCCGCTCTCCGTGCGGTTTCCCAATAAAATCCACAGCGATCTGGGGACGTCCAAAATGGCGGGCACAGACTCCAGCGTGCGGGCCGGGTGAGAGCGGGCTGCTGTCGTCCTGCAGCGTGTTTATAGTCTGTGAATATGTTGATGTTGTTGTTGTGTTTGTGCTTTATGAAGACATGACCGATGAACACTGTGTCCTCTCGTTGCAGCTCGTACAAGAAGGAGTGTTTTTTCTGGAGGACCACGGGCTGCACGAGGTCGGACTGCACCTACAAACACGTCCCGGAGCACAAGAACATCGACAAGGACAAGTTCACCAGCCGACTGGGTAACATCAACATGTAGAGCCAGGAGAGGACCCAGCACAGCGGTGGGTTTGAACTGGACCGCTCGGTTCTGTTTGAAAAGAATAAGTGTGTTTGGATCACAGTACCGACACAAAGGACCGGCATCCTGCTGCATCATCGTAATAATCCGCGTCTCGAGCTGAGCGTTCGTTTGCAGCCTGACTGTTTCACCTTGATTTTAAGATGAGCGTCAGCAGATCTGTTGACTTTGAGTCACCACCAGGTGGCGCTCTGTGTCTTTGGCTGCTCTCATGTTAAAGGCTGTGATCAGTGAGTGTTTAAATACGTGCTGGACATTTTCTGTGTTTGAACCTCGTGTGTATATTTTGTCTGTGTAATAAGTGCCTTTAAGTGGCTGCAGAGTTAGAGTCAGTGTCTGCCACAACATGTTAATATACAGACAGCAGACCAAAGACACGACGGGCCTGAATATGAATCACTACAGACCATAATAAAGTCATCCTCGTCATGCACTGAAGCATGGCTTCCTTCAGTGTGGATGAGGAGGAGAGCCTGAATCACCTCCCCAGCTGCGTCTCCTCCTCATGAACATGGAGGCTTTGTGCAGGTTTGTTCTCTGACTCTTCCACAAAGAGCCGAATAATTAGTGAAAGAAGTTCTCCGTCTTGCCCTCGGAGACGGCTGATGGTGGCGTACCTCTCGAAGTCTGTGTTCTAATAACATGAACTCTGGGTGAAGTGTGCAGGTGACATGAGCAGAAGTTCTGATTGGTCT
>CM024799.1:317500-367500 GCA_014281875.1 Nibea albiflora | reverse complement strand
CTTGCTTTCATTTGGCTCATTTGCATCCGGGTCATAGAGAAGATGAATGAACGTCTAGTCTTACCGAGCGCTGAGAAGTCTTTCTGTTCATCATCTGCTGTGAAACAAACAGACCTGCAGGACAGTCAAAGTTCTCTGAGATGATTTAAATCAGTTTATTCAGAGCATCTTTGATCTCCCTCCATTTTTAAAACGTCTTTACTAGTTTGCATTTATTTCACTACGATGAAAAACTCAAATTATTTTCATCAACACGACGTGACAAATGTGACATTTTGTCCCGTTATAATCAGTGCCATGTCGTACACATGTTATATTTATATATTTGATCAGGTTAGTGTGTGCGCACACACACACACACACACACACACACACAGTGATGTAATAGCCGGGCATGTTTCCTTTGAGCATTAATGTGACTTAATGAGGCAGAACTATGCACGCTGTAATCATGAAGCCTCCCGTCAGGCTGTGTGTCAGCTACAGATCAGCAGGTAACCTGCTCATTGTTTCCTCGAGGAGTTTGACTTCCAGTAATTGATGTCCGTTCATCAGCAGTCTCACGTGGAGCTCTAACACGGCATCGTCGTGCCCGTTACTCGTCTGCACATGATTTAGAACAGGAGACGGTGTAATAAAAGTTTGGCCTGCAGGCTTCACTCAGCGTCTTCCTGCACCAATGAAAGCTGCTTCCTGAGACGCAGATCACGCCGAGCAGCCACTCTTTCATTAAACGGTCTTGGTGTTCGTATTGATTGATGAAGCATCAATCTGGTCTGTAGATTTATGACTGAAGCACTCTGCGTGGCGCCGAGCTTCATTGTTTCAACGCCTCATGGACGAGCGAGACAAGGCCAACATGGCTCTGCTGTGTAATGCTGACCGCCTGTTTGAGCAGCAGCTGCTTATCTCAGCAGGATGTCTGGGACGACGGCTGCCGGCTCTCTCCCCGTCTGATCGCTGCACAGGATCCATCCATGCCTCCCGTTGTAATGAAGCTCCCCGGGCCGAGCCTCCACGTGAACACGCCGCAGCACCGGAGCGATTCATCACCAGTGTGAGCGTTTGTTCCGTGTTCAGCAGAGGCTTTAATCCTGGCCGACTCCGAGCACGCAGGCCGGGCCGCTGTGGAAACTACAGTTAATCATCATTCACATGCACGCTGCTGTTTGCCCCCTCACGCTGCTGTTTGCCCCCTCACGCTGCTGTTTGCCCCCTCACACTGCTGTTTGCCCCCTCACACTGCTGCTGTTTGCCCCCTCACACTGCTGCTGTTTGCCCCCTCACGCTGCTGTTTGCCCCCTCACGCTGCTGTTTGCCCCCTCACGCTGCTGTTTGCCCCCTCACACTGCTGTTTGCCCCCTCACAAGGGCTGTTTGCCCCCTCACACTGCTGTTTGCCCCCTCACACTGCTGTTTGCCCCCTCACGCTGCTGTTTGCCCCCTCACGCTGCTGTTTGCCCCCTCACAGGGCTGTTTGCCCCCTCACAGGGCTGTTTGCCCCCTCACAGGGCTGTTTGCCCCCTCACACTGCAGCATGATGTTTGTGGAAAGCTTCTCTCGGGTAGTTTTCACACCTGTTGGGTTGTTCATTGTGTTCAGACAAGACAGACGGTGTCGTCGTCTGTAAGGAGGACAGGAGGACAGGAAGACAGGAAGACGTCTTCCTGTCCTCCTGTCCTCCTGCAGGAGGCCTCGCTGACGGTTTGCCTCCTCGATGCCGTCTACCTTAAACTGACACACCTGTCCCAGAGTACAGTCTACACCTGCTTACCTGCGTGACTTCGTTATGATCTCGAGCTACAGAAGCTCGTTTGGCACATTTTTAATGTTTAATGCAGTCAAGGCTTTCCACTCCGGTGAAAGGAGCTCTTTGTTGGGCACTCCTCTGCAGCCCCTCCATGCCCCCCCCTCCTCCTCCTCCTCCCCCTCCTCCTCCTCCTCTCCTCCTCCTCCTCCTCCTCCTCCTCCTACTCTTCCTCCTCCCCCTCCTCCTCCTCCTCCTCCTACTCCTCCTCCTCCCCTCCTCCTCCTCCTCCTCCTCCTCCTCCTCCTCCCTCCTCCTCCTCCTCCTCCTCCTCCTCCTCCTCCTCCTCCTACTCTTCCTCCTCCCCCCTCCTCCTCCTCCTCCTCCTACTCCTCCTCCTCCTACTCCTCCTCCTCCTACTCCTCCTCCTCCCCCTCCTCCTCCTCCTCTCCTCCTCCTCTCCTCTTGTGCCCCACACCACCACCTCACTTTCATCTGCCCCTCATCTCAGGGGGCAATTAATGCCATTCAGGTCTGCCCTGTGCAGGCAGGACAGGCGGCTGCAAACTCGTACACGTTCAGTCCAGTGTCGTTCCTCGCCTCGCTCGAAGTGTCAGGCTGATGTGAAGGAGCAGCCTCAGGTTTTATCACCTTTACGCTCTCTGCTGTACTTCCTTCACTCTGGGGACTCCTTGCTGTTCTGTCCCGGCCCGGCCCAGCCCGGCCCGGCCCGGCCCGGCGTCTGCAGCAGGCGGAGGGAAATAAAGCCTCCATTTGCATTATGTAATTTCATGCATTATTCAGAGCTCGGGAGAATCATTTCAGACAACTCCTCCGAGGGCAGCGAGGAGATAACTGTTAGTGACAGGACGGCCTCATGAAATGCAGAGTGACCCAATCTGCAGATATTATCCCAGCACACACACACACACACACACACACACACACACACACACACACACACACACACACACACACACACAGTTGTGACATCAGATCCATTTTTCCAGCAGATGTCTGTTGTTCTGTTTGATGCTCTGCTGCTTGTGTTCCTCTGCAGCCTGTCGTCTTAGTTAGCAGCTGAAATGTGAAGGTTTTATTGTCATGAAGTGTCTGCTGGTTCTGAGGCGGGTTCTGCTGGTTCTGAGGCGGCGGTGAGTCCATCATGAGGCGAAGAGAGTGCAGACGGGCCAGTTAGGTCCAACAAACAGCCGCAGCAGCACACGAGCTGCACAGCGCGGCTGCACGACGTTTCTTTTGTCGTCCAACAGAACAGTTTGTTATCTGAGCCGAGACCTCGCAGCTCTCTCCTGATCAGAGACAATGGAGTGGATTTCATTAAGCCACATAATGGAGTGTGCATTTCATTACCATACATAACTAGGAATATTTAGATGAGGGATGAGGTGCTCATAAAGCGCCAGTTGGTAGCCATGGTAACCTGGATCTTGGCAAACAGAGGGGAGGAGAAATGTTTGCTGGGGAGACGCTGCAGAGCGAGACGGTCCCAGGCCGAACGCCTCCATGTTGTTTCTCCTGCATCCTGCAGGTGATCCGCCTTCGTTTCCTCCACAGGACGCTCGGCATCATTACATGCTAACGAGCCGCCAAATAATAAACTTAATCACCCAAATGTGGAAAATCAATGTGCAGTCAGAAAACATCACCCGTCCTCGCTCCGCTCCCGTGAAGATTACAACCCCCGCGAGTCCTCCGCGAGCTGCCAGTCAAACCTGACGGTGAATCTGAAATGAATGAATCAGCCCAAACCGTGACCTTGACTGTGACCTTGACCGTGACCTTGACTGTGACCTTGACTGTGACCTTGGGAGATGTTCATCCTGCCTGAGAGCTGGTGATGAAGATCCATCTGAGTCTGTCATGACTGAACACTGTCACCAGCCTGCGAAGGCCCGACTGTCCTTCTGTCATTATATTTGTCAGTTTTTGTTGTTTTAATTATTTTTATACAGATTTGTTTCGTGAGTCTCCTCGTGTGTGTTTACAGTGATCTGTCATAAGCTGCATTTTCTCTGATGGCCAGCAGGGGGGCTGCAACCAGTAAAAGAGTGGACAGCATGTCTGGTCGCTGCCATGTTTGTAGTCCTCTCAGCTAATCTAAATATGGTCAAAGACGTGGCTCACCTGAGGCGGGCTGAATGACCACGCCCACCTGTCAATCAAAGCGTCCACGCTCTGAATCCTGCATAACTTTAAGCCTTAATATAATGTGAACAGGTGAGTTGTATATAAATTCACCCTCAGTACAGTTGTCATGAACGGGGAAATTAGCTACAGAGACCAAAACTGTTTTTTGTACCAGGCTGTAAACATGTTTATTTCTGCTGTCTAACATGGGGACTTATGGAGACTGACTCACTTCTGCAGCCAGCCTCAGGTGGACGTTAGAGGAACTGCAGTTTGTGTTTCACTTCATTTTGAGCTTCAGAAACTGTGACATCACTCTTTATACTGTCATTGGTTTCACTTGATTAGCATGTTAGCATCAAACACAGATGTGTACAACGTATCATGGCGGTCCGTCCAGGCGAGACGTCTCATGCACGCGCAGATGAGCGGTCAGAGCTCGTCGGTCTGCGCGGGATGAACACGAAGGCGATCCATCCAGTCACTGACTGTACGAGCGTGATCGTCAGGCTTCAGCGTGACTCTGACCTGCATGCTGACAGCAGAGAGGACTCCACATGGACGGCCTCCACTTCAACAGGAATGTGGAGCTGCTGTCAGACTCAGCTCAGCTCTTTGATTTATCCTGGGAGCTGCTTCACTGAGCGGCTGCCTCGCGCTCGTTACAGAGTGAGACTCACAACAAGACGCAGAGGAGATAAAAACCTGAGGCCACAGTTCATCCGTTCATATGTGGAACACCTGAGACATCCGACAAGCCGCACAGGTGAACACACACACACACACACACAGTCAGGCATAATAATGTGGATTCCCCTGATGATGTGTGTGTGTGTGTGTGTGTGTGTGTGTGTGTGTGTGTGTGTGTGTGTGTGATCAGACTCCAGTCTTGGCCTGCAGTAATGAGATCAGCCTGTTTGGACCTGACGCGCTGAGGGTGGCCCATCTGGCCGGTGGCCAGCCAGCGGCTCCACTGTGCGGGACCCATCTGTGGTATCAACCATTACAGTGCCAGGCCTGTCCCGACCTGCACATGGGTCCACGGGTCTGTGTGTGTTCTGCAGATGAGACAGTGGGTCAAATCACTCTTAGTGAGCTTCAACCCGCCCGAGGTGCACAGATGGGCCGAGTCAGCGTCAGGTCAGCTGACCGAGGCAGAACCTTCAGCCAGAATCCAGCAAGTGAGTCATTTCAAACATAATAAACAAAACTGACATAAAAATCTGAGTTAGTTCCTGTTTGTCCACTTGAGGCTGGCTCCAGGAGTCCGCCTCCGTCAGCCTCCATGTTCAAATGTTAAAAACCACACGAACCAGCAAAATGACCAAATCTGAGCAAGTCAACAGTCTGGAGGAGAAACGCTCTGAAGCGCTCGCGGTGGTTTGAAGTCGATGCAGGACGGACCAGAACAGACGTGACGGAGACGTGTCCGAGTGTTTTAGTTTGTCTGTTCTGGGGTTCTGTAGACAGACGTGGTTCAACATGGCGGACGTCTCAGCTGTGCCGTGGCTCCGCGTGACAGTGCTGCTGCAGGTGTGTTGACATGCCACGCTGTTCATCGAGGCCAAGTGAAGGTCAGGTATCTCAGGTGATGACCGAGCGTGAGGTGGACCGGCTGGTTGGTGCAGTTGGAGCTCAGCCTGCAGGCAAAGCTCTGCATGTTTCAGGTTCGTCCAACCCTCCCTGACGGTCACGAGCTTTGAGTAGAGACTGAAAGAAGGCCGAGGACACAAACGGCTGAAATGAGCTTCTTCATGAATCCAGTTACCCTGATGAGACGTTTTCAGGTCCACCATGACACAGTTAGATCTGAAGGAGAGCTGACCGTAGCACACACACACAGACAGAGAACGACATCCAACCGTCTCTATTGTCTGCTGCGCCGCGAGCGTACGGTTTCCCTGTGCAGACATGACAGCAGCTGCAAAGCCGAGCCGAGCTCACATGAGACGACAGACGATGACCAGCGCGTCGGTCCGTCTGCTTCAGCCTCAGTAACAGGACGGGTCATTCATGGACGAACCACAGTGACTGACATGGGGACTTACGGAGACTTCTGCAGCCAGCCTCAAGTGGACGACAGGAGGAACTGCAGTTTTTAGCACGTCTGCTATCGCATGTTAGCATGCTAACACGCTAAAGTAAGCTGGTGAACAGCTAAACATTAGTACATTAGCATTTAGCACACGGTGGTGGCCACAGTGGCAGTGAAAGCCGGCAGTGCTAGTGTTAGCATGACGGCTGCACGTGTTAGCATTGTCTTAAAGGTTATTTCCACTTCGAGACTTCAGGCGCCGTCGCAGTCCGCCGCCTGGCTGCACAGAGCTCGCCACGGTGCACGGGACAATGGATGGAACGTCCCTGCAGCATTAAAACGGATTGGTCCGCTCCGCGCGGCCACGACAAACACGCTGAGGACGGCCACAGATGGAGGCCCTGAGTCCGCCTCTAATCCGCTCCGACCGCCTCTGATCTCTGCAGGACGGGGCGACTTCAACAGTTTCTGATCCATGGGCACCTCCTCATCCTCCTCCTCCTCCTCCTCCTCCTCATCCTCCTCCTCCTCCTCCTCCTCACCCTCCTCCCCCTCCTCCTCCTCCTCCTCCTCCTCATCCTCCTCCTCACTGTGGTTTAGTTCCAGTAGTCAGTTTTCCATCATAAATAACAGATATGTGTGTTTTTAGTTATTTGTATGTTCTCGTTGTTGGATCAGACCTCCACCTGCTGGGTGGTGTGTGGATGAAATCATCCTCCTCCTCCTCCCCCTGCTCCTCCTGCTCCTTTTCCTCCTCCTCCTCCTCCACCTGCTGGGTGGCGTGTGGATGAAATCCTCCTCCTCCTCCTCCCCCTGCTCCTCCTGCTCCTTTTCCTCCTCCTCCTCCTCCACCTGCTGGGTGGTGTGTGGATGAAATCCTCCTCCTCCTCCTCCCCCTGCTCCTCCTGCTCCTTTTCCTCCTCCTCCTCCTCCACCTGCTGGGTGGTGTGTGGATGAAGTGAAGCGGGTTCATCGATGATGTTCAGTGAATCATCTGTCGTCATGGTAACTGTAACTGGACAGTCTGTAATGGCTGTAGTTTGAGCCTGAACACTCACATGAACATTTTCTTAGAGGACTCTGGGTGAATACATGAATACCTACCTGCTGGGTGGAGGTGGAGGTGGAGGTGGAGGTGGAGGAGAGCTGGTCTCATGACCTCGGCTTGTTTAGCAGTGACAGTCTGAGGTCGGTTGACTCGGGCGGTGTGTGTGCAGATGGACGGACCGTTAGGGATGCAGGCCTCATGTTCCCAGGAGGGTGGAGGCAGAGGTCAGAGGTCAAAGCCTCCACCTGACTCCCCTCCCAGCTCTGCGTCTGGGGACGTGCAGGATCCAGAATGAAGCGCTCCTCACGGCCGGCAGCATTATGCAGTCTATGCAATTAATGCATCGACTGGGAGTGTGTGTGTGTGTGTGTGTGTGTGTGTGTGTGTGTGTTCTGCACAATGTAGCAGTGCAGCTGGCACGTGCCACACACACACACACACACACACACACACACACACACACACACAAACATTTAACCCTTCAGACGCTGCACTAGTAAAAGTCACACCGCTGAGACGTAAACAATGGACACACATCGAGGAACAAAGCACTGTGTGTGTGTGTGTGTGTGTGTGTGTTTGTGTGTGTGTGTGTGTGTGTGTTTGTGTGTGTGTGTGTGTGTGTGTGTGTGTGTGTGTGTGTGAGTCTGTCTTACTGAGCTTTGACTGGCACACACACACACACACACTCTGCTTTAATGCATATTGATGAAGCTGCACTGTAGAGAGGAGACAATGAGCAGAGGACGGCTGTGATCAAACTGAACATCCTGACTGCTGCTGCAGTTTGTGTCGACCTGACAGCCGGTTTGGGTTGGTTAGGTTGGTTAGGTTTGGGTTGGTTAGGTTTGGGTTGGTTAGGTTTGGGTTGGTTAGGTTTAGGTTGGTTAGGTTTGGGTTGGTTAGGTTTAGGTTGGTTAGGTTTGGGTTGGTTAGGTTGGTTAGGTTTGGGTTGGTTAGGTTTGGGTTGGTTAGGTTTAGGTTGGTTAGGTTGGTTAGGTTTGGGTTGGTTAGGTCTGGGTTGGTTAGGTTTGGGTTGGTTAGGTTGGTTAGGTTTGGGTTGGTTAGGTCTGGGTTGGTTAGGTCTGGGTTGGTTAGGTTTAGGTTGTCGATCTGACTCATGCTAACTCGGGATGTTAGATATGTACATCATGTGTGTGAAGATGTTTTATCCAAAGTAAACGTCTGTGTCACTCAGGCTGGTTTTCAGGAGAGCGTTGGATCGGTTCTTGTGTCTCTGAGACAGGAACACTGTGGTTTTGGTTTGGTCACATTTCTGATGTGAGAGTCTGAACTGACTCGTCTGGTCCTTCAGGTAGGGAGAGCTGAAGATGCTCAGACAGGTGATCAGGCTTTTCTTTTTGTTTCTTTGATCTGAAACATTCTGAGTTATCGAGGAGAACAATGAAGCAGCAGCATCTGTCTGTTAAATGAACTGCATGCATCACTAAATGTGACCAGCAGCAGGTCCGAGTAGCTGCAGCGCAGACAGAAGACACAAATCCACGTTTCAGTGTCCAGATTTAAAATGCAAAGAAGCACCGAGCGGAGGAAAGTGTGCATCATGTGACACAAAGAGACTCTCCGTGGTGACATGTGGTGGGAGGGGAAAGGACTGTCAGCTCGGTGCCCCTGCCGGGCTCCGTGGACCCTCCTACACAGAATCAACTTGGACCGAAGCCCGCCCCTCTGTTTTATTCCGGGACTTTATCAGCTCCTACATGTTGAGCGCTGCATACACCCAGCAAGAGGAGCGAGCAGAGCACCGGCCCATGCTGACAGACAGTCCGTCTGCCTCTTCACTCCTGCGGACGTTCAAGTGTGCAGCCCGCTCACAGCATGGATCTCTTGGAGGAGCGCTCTCCCTACGACTACACCTTTAATTTCTGGAACGACTACCTCGGCCTGTCGACACTTGTCTCCAGCAGTAAGATCAACAGCCCGTCCTGCAACCCAAATGCTATAACCGAGTCTCTTAAAGCGACCCTGGGCTTGGACGATGCCCCGGTGTGCTCGTGCGTAATTGGGCACGGCAGGGACGGACACCTGGAGTGCTGCTGCGCGGCCCCGGGCTCTCCTCCGATCTCCATCTGTGACCTGAAGGAGCGCATCTCGCTCCTCAGGCCCTACGAACACCTCGCTGCTGATTCGGCTCTGGCAGGCAGAGATCCATCCCGCTGCAGGGGGGGCTTCGACCTGCTGTCCATGGACAGAAGGCGCAAACAGACTCAGAGGAGCAAACCGGAGCCGAAGGTGTGCGTCTTCTGTCGGAACAACGGCGCACCGGAGGAAGTTTACGGCACCCACATCCTGAAGGCAGCGGACGGCAGGGTGCTGTGCCCCATCCTGCGGGCTTACACCTGCCCTCTGTGCAGCGCCAACGGCGACAATGCGCACACCATCAAGTACTGCCCGCTGTCCAAAGACCAGGCGAGCCAGAGGGCGGCAAAGGGAGGCAGGGCGCCCGGCAAGAGGCTGAAGATCTTCTGAGGGGACGATGAACACTGAAGTGTGTGTCAGACACTCGTTTCATGCACAGGACAAGCCTGCGGAGAGGAGTGAAGGTCCTTCTGTCGGTCTCTCAGGTGCAGGTCCACCTGTGAATGGACACCTGACGCTTCAGCTCGTGCATGTGAGCGGGCTGATCTGGGGTCTCAGAGACGAACACAGCTGTGAGGAGGTGTTAAGGTCTAACTGACTTCACTTTCTACCAAAGGAATCTTTTGTCCTGACGCAGTTTGTGTTCTTCATATTTAGTTTATGTATTTTGAATGTAGCAGTTCACCTGCAGCCTTCACCTGTGCTGTTCTCACCTTCACTGTGTCACCGTGCACGAGCCCTCAATAAACATGTGCTTTGCATTTTGCTTTGAACAGCTGATCTTCACTCATTCACGCGAGTCTGCAGCACTCACGGACAGCTGATGGAGCTGAGGCGCCACCTAGTGTTGACAACACCACCTGCAGCAAGGCTTGTTTAAATATGATGATGATGTTTGATGATGCAGCTTTGTCTGAGACAAACCTCCCCGCTCAAACATGCTGACCTGTTCACTGCTGCACTTCAGAGGGAAAGTTCACGTGAAACAGATTCAGAGTGAAATATGTTTGTTCTTTGAATTTTCATGAGCACGTCTCACAGAATCAGCTGCAACAGTCTGACTGATCCTGCACAGAGGCTGACGCTAAAGAAGCTGCTGGACTCAAACAACTGCAGCCTCGAGAGCATCGTGAAGCAACGACCACCGAAGAAGACTGAGGCTGGAGTCAGAGTCAGCTTCTTACCCGGGCCAGGCAGAAACACCCCTGGACTGTTCTCAGTGGTTCAGTCCTCTTTTCAGATGAAAGTAAATGTTACATTTGATTTGGAAATCAGGTACACAATCCAAGTAACGTGAAGTTTCCACAGTCAGCGTTGGTTTGAGCAGCCGTGTCATCCACTGTTTCATCAAGTATCAACGTCATCGCAGCACTTCATGTTTCCTTCAGCTGACGAGCTGTTGGAGATGCTGATTTCATTTTCCTGCAGGACCAACACCTGCTCACACTGCCAGAAGAACCTACCTGGTTAAATGACCAGCTGAAGCACACATAGAGAATCTATGGAGTGTTGTCAAGAGGAAGATGAGAGACAGCAGACCCGTCAAAGCAACCTGAGCTTCCTTAACACCTGAGCAGTGCCACAGGCTGAATGAACATATTGACGAGTCGGCAACGTTCTAAACATCGTTTTATTGGTCTTATGTCATTTAGAGTTTTCATCATCTGTGAGACACGATCATGAAAATTCAAAGAAATAAAGGACGTTTCACACACACACACACACACACACACACACACACACACACACACACACAATCTCAAATGTAATTTTGTATAAAATCTGATCCAGTTTCAAAATCACTGAATAAAGTTAACTTGATTTTCTTCATCACTTTGTCACCACCAGGTGGCGGCCATGCCCAGTGAGTCGTTCTCTCTCACACACACACACACACACACACACACACACACACACACACACACACACACACACACACACACACACACACACAAGACAAGACAAAAACTGTAAAATAATATGAAATGACTGATTACAGATCAGAAATAAACCGACCAGTAAAATAAAATATAAACATACAAATGTTTCAAAATAAAATATAAACATACAAATGTTTCAAAATAAAATATAAACATACAAATGTTTCAAAATAAAATATAAACATACAAATGTTTCAAAATAAAATATAAACATACAAATGTTTCAAAATAAAATATAAACATACAAAATGTTATGTAACATTTTATTGGGTTTTCTTTTATTTTGAAGGCTGGTCCGCATCATTTCCGGTGCAGTCGTGTTTCGCGCTTGTAGCTTGACGTGTGTGTGTGTGTGTGTGTGTGTGTGTGTGTGTGTGTGTGTGTGTGTGTGTGTGTGTGTGTGTGTGTGTGTGTGTGTGTGTCCTTCAGGGAGCAGTCGAACTTTCCTCGGGTTGTTTTTCACCTCCTCCTGAGCTTCCTTCGCCTCCTCCTGAGCTTCCTTCGCCTCCTCCTGAGCTTCCTTCACCTCCTCCGTGACTTTAGCGTGAGTTTCCCGCCTCCTGTCCCGCACGCCCCGCACTTTTCTCCGCTGTACAGGCTGCTCGTCCAGCCGGAGATGAGGCTTCAGTGAGGCCGAGCCGAGCCGAGCCGAGCCGGCCGTGTGAGCGGAGGAGACAGGATGAGAAGATGAAGCTGTGTCTGTGGACTCTGCTGTTCGTCCTGCGGGGTCAAGGCGGGACGTGCGGGCACGGTGAGTGTTCACGCTGGTTCTGGACCGAACCGGACGTCCTGTTAGTTTGTTGTGGTCCGTTTGAAACCGTCCAATGTAACGCGTCGTCGCTTTGGTCCGGTCGTGTCCGTGACCCGGTTTAAACCGTTGAATGGATCTCACGGAGCCGCTCGTCGGTTCGGCTCACAGCCAACATGGCGGCCAGCACTTCACCCAGCCTGGGTGGAAGTTCGCGGGTCCACTCGGTAAATCCCAGAACTCTCTGAATAAACTGCTCTTTGTTCCACTGTTTGCCGAGACAGGAGACAGGTGAGACAGCAGACAGGTGAGACAGCAGTCAGGTGAGACAGCAGACAGGTGAGACAGCAGTCAGGTGAGACAGCAGACAGGTGAGACAGCAGACAGGTGAGAGAAGTGTGGCTTCACGCGCAGAAACGAGCTCACATGCAGAGGAACCTTCACTCTGCTGATGTTTGACGGAGTTTGGCGTGACCTCCACCTGCGAGGGGCCACGTGAGCCACACAGACTCATTATCCCACCAGGTATGCACGTCATTATCCCACCAGGTATGCACGTCATTATCCCACCAGGTATGCACGTCATTATCCCACCAGGTATGCAGCACAGACTGAGCTCACTGAAGACTGAGACTGAGGGCAGATCACAGGCAGCGTCTGAACTTCAGCTGAAAAAACTTTAAACCTTTAAACCTTCATGTGTCTGTCCATCTGTCCATCTGTCCTCCAGTGTCTGTCCAGCACTGACTCAAGGTGTCCTCAGTGTTTGATGCTTGGTGATGTCTAGGGTTTAGACAGTCTGCGGGGCGTCTCAGAGACTACGTCCAGGGTTTAGACAGTCTGCGGGGCGTCTCAGAGACTACGTCCAGGTTTTAGACAGTCTGCGGGGACGTCTCAGAGACTACGTCCAGGTTTTAGACAGTCTGCGGGGACGTCTCGGAGACTACGTCCAGGTTTTAGACAGTCTGCGGGGACGTCTCTGAGACTACGTCCAGGTTTTAGACAGTCTGCGGGGCGTCACAGAGACTACGTCCAGGTTTTAGACAGTCTGTAGGGCGTCTCGGAGACTACGTCCAGGTTTTAGACAGTCTGCGGGGACGTCTCGGAGACTACGTCCAGGTTTTAGACAGTCTGCGGGGACGTCTCGGAGACTACGTCCAGGTTTTAGACAGTCTGCGGGGACGTCTCGGAGACTACGTCCAGGTTTTAGACAGTCTGCGGGGCGTCTCAGAGACTACGTCCAGGTTTTAGACAGTCTGCGGGGACGTCACAGAGACTACGTCCAGGTTTTAGACAGTCTGCGGGGCGTCACAGAGACTACGTCCAGGTTTTAGACAGTCTGTAGGGCGTCTCGGAGACTACGTCCAGGTTTTAGACAGTCTGCGGAGACGTCACAGAGACTACGTCCAGGTTTTAGACAGTCTGCGGGGACGTCTCAGAGACTACGTCCAGGTTTTAGACAGTCTGCGGGGCGTCTCAGAGACTACGTCCAGGCTTTAGACAGTCTGCGGGGACGTCACAGAGACTACGTCCAGGTTTTAGACAGTCTGCGGGGACGTCTCAGAGACTACGTCCAGGTTTTAGACAGTCTGCGGGGACGTCTCAGAGACTACGTCCAGGTTTTAGACAGTCTGCGGGGCGTCTCAGAGACTACGTCCAGGTTTTAGACAGTCTGCGGGGACGTCACAGAGACTACGTCCAGGTTTTAGACAGTCTGCGGGGACGTCACAGAGACTACGTCCAGGTTTTAGACAGTCTGCGGGGACGTCTCAGAGACTACGTCCAGGTTTTAGACAGTCTGCGGGGCGTCTCAGAGACTACGTCCAGGGTTTAGACAGTCTGCGGGGACGTCACAGAGACTACGTCCAGGTTTTAGACAGTCTGCGGGGACGTCTCAGGGACTACGTCCAGGTTTTAGACAGTCTGCGGGGACGTCTCAGAGACTACGTCCAGGTTTTAGACAGTCTGCAGGGACGTCTCAGAGACTACGTCCAGGTTTTAGACAGTCTGCGGGGCGTCTCAGAGACTACGTCCAGGTTTTAGACAGTCTGCGGGGACGTCACAGAGACTACGTCCAGGTTTTAGACAGTCTGTAGGGCGTCTCGGAGACTACGTCCAGGTTTTAGACAGTCTGCGGGGACGTCACAGAGACTACGTCCAGGTGTGATGGTGCCTTGTCTCTGCAGGTGTGTCGTTCACAAAGCACCCGTCCAATCAGACGGTGTCTCAGGGGAACGCGGTGAGGCTGGGCTGTGCCGTTCAGGGAGTGATGGAGCCGGACATCGTGTGGATGAAGGACGGAGACAAACTGTACAGCACCGACCAGATGTTCATCACACTGGGAGAGCAGCACTGGGAGACTTACCACAGGTAACACACCTGAAACACCATCACACACACTCACACACACATACACACCACAGACACACACACACATGTATCTGGTCCACCAAGCAGTCCATGGTCAGTGTTGGTGTGTCTGTATCTGTGTGTGTGTGTGTCTGTCTGTGGTGTCTGTGTGTGTGTCTGTATCTGTGTGTGTGTCTGTATCTGTGTGTGTGTGTGTGTGTGTGTGTCTGTCTTTGGTGTCTGTGTGTGTGTGTCTGTGCTCAGTGTGTGTGTGTGTCTGTGCTCAGTGTGTGTGTGTGTGTCTGTGCTCAGTGTGTGTGTGTGTCTGTGCTCAGTGTGTGTGTGTGTCTGTGCTCAGTGTGTGTGTGTGTCTGTGCTCTGTGTGTGTGTGTGTGTGTTTGATGTTAAACAGCATGCTGACAGTAAACAGAGGTGGAGCTGCTGAAGCTTTGAAGACGTCGTTCTGTTTGCCGTGTTCGTCTTCACAGAGTTTACATCACAGAGGATCAAACAGGAAGTGTGTGTTAGAATCTGAATGTTGACCAGCCAGGTCAGCAGCAGCAGCTAATCTTACTGACTAGTCCAGCAGCAGTCAGCCAGCTCGGCGTCTGTCTTTCAGCCTTTTATTTCACCAAGCTCTCACCAACCACTAAAAGTCAGTCCCAGATTTACTCTTGTCCGGCGGCTTCTTGCTCGCTCACTCTCTCCTTTTCTCTTCTTAGCTTCCTCCGTCAAGTATCGAGTCTGATGAGACTTCAGATCCATCAGGTCATTGTTGCTAATGCTAATGTTAGCACAGAATGGAAAGTAAACTTCCTGTCTGTATGGAGGACGTTAGCTCGGTTCTGGGTCCAATTGAGGTTCTAACTGTGTGTTGCTGTCTACAGTGTGAAGTCGGTCCAGCAGCAGGATGCGGGTCAGTACTGGTGTGAGGTTGAGTTCCACGGCCTGACATTCTCCTCTGAGCGAGCCTGGATCACAGTGGAAGGTGAGGACCGTGAACGCACCAGCAGCAGTTTTCATGCTCCCAGCAGATTTACCATCGTGTCTTCTCATTACAGGCGTGCCTCACTTCGTCCAGGAGCCGCAGGATGTGGCCACCTTCCCCAACGTTCCCTTCAACCTCACCTGTGCCGCCATCGGCCCCCCCGAGCCCGTGGAGGTGCTGTGGTGGCTCGGGGGGGCCCAGGAGGGAGAGCCACGACCGTCGCCTTCCGTCCTCCACGTCCAAGGTCAGAACATGTGTTCACCAGGCAGGGAGACTCTAATCAAAGGCCCTCTGCATTATGGGAAATGTAGGATTCAGGCTGTGCTTCAGGATACCTCCACGTCTAGCTGCTGTTAGCTGCTGTTAGCTCAGTGTGTTAGCTGCTGTTAGCTCAGTGTGTTAGCTGCTGTTAGCTCAATGTGTTAGCTGCTGTTAGCTCAGTGTGTTAGCTGCTGTTAGCTCAATGTGTTAGCTGCTGTTAGCTCAGTGTGTTAGCTGCTGTTAGCTCAGTGTGTTAGCTGCTGTTAGCTCAATGTGTTAGCTGCTGTTAGCTCAGTGTGTTAGCTGCTGTTAGCTCAGTGTGTTAGCTGCTGTTAGCTCAATGTGTTAGCTGCTGTTAGCTCAGCGTGTTAGCTGCTGTTAGCTCAGTGTGCTAGCTGCTGTTAGCTCAGTGTGTTAGCTGCTGTTAGCTCAGTGTGTTAGCTGCTGTTAGCTCAATGTGTTAGCTGCTGTTAGCTCAGTGTGTTAGCTGCTGTGGGAGTGTTCACAAACAGTCGGTGTGAGTCACACACATGTGAGCGCTGGAATTAAACTAAAGGTCACTCCTGACGGGCGGAGTCGAGTTCAGACTTGTTAACACACAACAAACTGTCTGTCTGCCTGTAGGAGTGAACGTCAGTGTGAAGTTCTACTGTGAGGCGAAGAACACCAGAGGGATCTCTGTGTCTCGGACCGGGACCGTTCACATCAAAGGTGAGCTCAGCAGTGCAAGAGGCCGGCCATTTTATCCCCAAATTCCACCGGACACGCGTGTGCAGGTTGCGCGTGCAGCGTTGTGTGTGCAGTTTGCGTGTACAGGTTGCGTGTGCAGGTTGCGCGTGCAGTTTGCGCGTGCAGGTTGCGTGTGCACCGTTGCGTGTGCAGTTTGCGTGTACAGGTTGCGTGTGCAGGTTGCGTGTGCAGGTTGCGTGTGCAGGTTGCGCATGCAGGTTGCGCGTGCAGACGTGACGGTGACGCGTCTGGAGTTTCGGGGTTAGTTCCTGAGATGCTAACGTTAGCATGTCACTGTGCTCTGTACAGTATAAGGATGATGTCACGAGGGGGCGGGGTTTGTTGACCTGTCTGTCTGTCTGTGTCAGTGTTGCCGGCGGCTCCGGTCGGGCTGCAGGTCCTGAGGATGGTGGACAACAATGTCACGTT
This sequence comes from Nibea albiflora, assembly GCA_014281875.1. Lineage (NCBI taxonomy): Eukaryota > Metazoa > Chordata > Actinopteri > Sciaenidae > Nibea > Nibea albiflora. The sequence goes on along the minus strand of CM024799.1, from coordinate 350,979 downwards.
GTCATGGAAACCAGGATTCACAGGATACTCTGAGCTGTCCACCTGCATCCTCCAGGTAACACACACACAGATTGATAAACTGATCATCTGAACATGATATGTTATGAATCAGCTGTTTCTCCTCCTCCTCAGGTGTCGAGGCGGTGGGTCCGGAGGTTGGACCTCCCTCAGCAGGAGGTTCTGGTTCCTCCTCATCTTCAGGTTCTGTCCGGTCTGAGGAGTCACTCAAACTACAGCGTCAGAGTTTCGTGTGTTAATGAGGTGGGGGCGTCGCCCTTTTCCCCCTGGCTGCACTTCCAGACACCTGAGTCAGGTAAGAGACGTGATGTCATCAGCTGTACGCTTTGGAACTACAGCTCCCATAATGCTTTGAGAACTGTAAACAGGACGAGCTCAGTGTTTTCAGCCTGAATCAGTTCAGATCCCTTCATTTACTGAGAGCTGCTGTGTGTGTGTGTGTGTGTGTGTGTGTGTGTGTGTGTGTGTGTGAGTGTGAGTGTGTGTGTGTGAGAATGAATGTGAGTGTGTGTGTGTGAGTGTGTGTGTGTGTGTGTGTGTGTGTGTGTGTGTGTGTGTGTGTGTGTGTGTGTGAGAATGAATGTGAGTGTGTGTGTGTTCCAGCTGGAGGTTCTCCAGTAGATTCCAGTCCTCTCCGTACAATCAGCTTTTGTTTGTGTGCGGCCTCAGGCGTCTGCAGCCTCTGCAGCGCCACCCGCAGGCTGCAGTGTGCCCTGCACTGACCGGCCATGACGGGCCGGTCCGGTCCGGCCCGTGTGTGAAGGCTCAGTCCTCCTGTAGAGGCCCAGAGTTCGAATCCGACCTGTGGCTCTTTCCTGCGTGTCACTCCCCGTCTCTCTCTCCATGATCCTGTCACTCTTCAGCTGTCTCTGTCAAAATGAAGCTTGAAAAGAAAAAAAAAGAATTAATATTAATGATATAATTAAACCTGATGAGGACAGGTGACGGACAGGTGACTGACACCTGTCTGAATGTGTCTCCTGGCGTTCTCAGTGCCGTCGGCGGCGCCCAGGAATCTGACGTTCGAGCTGTCGGAGCAGCAGCTGTCTCTGAACTGGGCTGAGCTGCAGGACGACGAGCTGCACGGCAAACTGTTGGCCTACAAGCTGCAGTGGACTCTGCGAGGAGAACCACAGGTGAGACTCACCTGATCACATGATCACACATACACCTCTGAATGTGTCTGTGTTAACGTGTCACACGCGTGCAGGAGCCTCTGCTGTTTAAGGAGAACTGGGCCCGGCTGTCCGGAGGAGGGCGGTTCTTTAACGCCTCCTTCCAGGTGTCAGCCTGCACCTCGGTGGGCTGTGGACCGTGGACCTCTCCTGTGCTGGTGCTGCCCGCCGCAGGTAGAGACACGCCTCGAACACGCGTCTGTTTTCACACACATGATCGATGCTGATTGGTCGGTTTAATGACCCGATGACTTCCTGTTGGCGCCTCAGTGCAGGTCCAGGTCCAGAGGAGCCACATGTGGGTCGGCGTGCTGCTCGGTCTGCTCGTGGCCACCGTGATCGGACTGCTGCTCGCCGTGCTCGCTCACCGTCGTGGGAAAGAGACGCAGTTTGGGTACGAAGACCGAGAACACGCCTGTACGTTTGACTTTTATCTAAAGATTATGACAAATTCCTTCCTTCCTTCTGTCCTTCCTTCCTTCTGTCCTTCCTTCCTTCTGTCCTTCCTTCCTTCTGTCCTTCCTTCCTTCTGTCCTTCCTTCTGTCCTTCCTTCCTTCTGTCCTTCCTTCCTTCTGTCCTTCCTTCCTTCTGTCCTTCCTTCTGTCCTTCCTTCTGTCCTTCCTTCCTTCTGTCCTTCCTTCCTTCTGTCCTTCCTTCTGTCCTTCCTTCCTTCTGTCCTTCCTTCCTCCTGTCCTTCCTTCTGTCCTTCCTTCCTTCTGTCCTTCCTTCTGTCCTTCCTTCCTTCTGTCCTTCCTTCCTTCTGTCCTTCCTTCTGTCCTTCCTTCCTTCTGTCCTTCCTTCCTTCTGTCCTTCCTTCTGTCCTTCCTTCCTTCTGTCCTTCCTTCCTTCCTTCCTTCTGTCCTTCCTTCCTTCAGTTCGGCCTTTAAGCCTCCAGGTCCTGAGAATTCAGTTTCCTTCACGGCGGCCCGATCCTTCAACAGGTCGTGTTCTGATCAGCAGGAGTCAACATGTGAGTCCAAAATAAGACACAAACACACGCACACACACATGCACACACACACACATGCATATGCACACACACACTGTTGACAGGAAACGTTGCTACCTGTATTGACAGACTCGACTGGCTGGCCTCTAATTACCTGCTGCCTCTTGGCCAATCAAATCCATCTGTCTGACAAAACAACAGCGACACGGCCCATTCAGTGACACCTGGTGGTGAACAGGTGATGCTGCAGAGTGACACCTGGTGGTGAACAGGTGATGCTGCAGAGTGACACCTGGTGGTGAACAGGTGATGCTGCAGAGTGACACCTGGTGGTGAACAGGTGATGCTGCAGAGTGACACCTGGTGGTGAACAGGTGATGCTGCAGAGTGACACCTGGTGGTGAACAGGTGATGCTGCAGAGTGACACCTGGTGGTGAACAGGTGATGCTGCAGAGTGACACCTGGTACAGATGCAGAGAAGTGATCTGCTGTCAGTCTGAAACTTCTCTGTGATTGGCCCAGAGTACCTGTTCAAGGTTCTCAACCTCACCTAGACTTTTATTTTGAAGACTTCTTCAGGTCTGACAGACAGGTGGGAGTCCAGGTATCGTAGGGTTGTTGAGGCCTTGAGAAGCATGAGACTCATGGACACACCCCTCCATCCTGTGGTCGAGGTCACCTGTGGATGGTGGAGGAAGGATGGCAGGAAGACCTTCTTGACCTCTCTATAAACTTCACTGTGTACGACTGTACCTTTACCTGTCTGGTGTTCTGCACTGTGTTGAAGTAGTGTTTACTTTCTCCAGAGGGTCTGACTGTGACGTGCCAGATTCTGTTCCTGCTTTGACTCCTCCTAGTCGACACAGGAACAGAATCTGGACTCAGTTCTGATCAGTCATGCTGTGTGAATGAAGACTGATGAGGGTCATTTCACCATAGGACTCTATACGATCGGAGCTGCTGCCCCCTGCTGGACGTCACAAACACTGACGCCTGTAAAAGTTCCTCCTCAAGTGACGTCACTTGAGTCTGCAGCTGCTACGACACACACCATGATAGGGGGAGTTGCATTGTGGGTAATGTAGGCAGCAAAGGTCTGATCTGTTTTCATGGTGTGTCTCCCTCCAGTGGACAGTCTGGGAATAAACGATGAGCTGAAGAACAAACTGCAGGACGTCCTGATCCCAGAGAGGCTGCTCACACTGGGACACATGCTGGGGAAAGGTAACACGGCAACACGGTAACACGGCAACACGTCACATCAACACGGCAACACGTCACATCAACACGGCAACACGTCACATCAACACGGCAACACGTCACATCAACACGGCAACACGTCACATCAACACGGCAACGCACGTTTGTCTCCAGACTTAGTTAGCATCGTGGGTCACGTTAGCTCATGAACTCATTTAATGACGTAAACAGAGTTCCAACCTGTTCACACCTCAGACAGGCTCTGACACCTTTCACTGTGTTCGTGTACCTGTGCAGGTGAGTTCGGCTCAGTGCGTGAGGCCCTCATGAAGATGGAAGAGTCGTCTGTGCAGAAGGTGGCAGTCAAAGTGCTGAAATGTGAGTCTGACATTTCCTCAGGTGGTTTTCTAGCCGGGTTTGGCTCCGGGCATCCCGGCTAACCACGCGCTTCACTACTTATCAATGTTCCATCATCACCTCGGGAGCGTTGGTCCGGTCCGGTCCAGTCTTACCTGTCTCACCTGTTTCTCTCCAGCTGACATCACCTCATCAGCTGACATCGAACAATGTCTGAAGGAGGCAGCTTACATGAAGGACTTCCACCACCCCAACGTCATCCAGCTCATTGGTAACACACACACATACACACATACACATAAAAGGTCAGGTGGTGTGATTGACAGTTTGTCCTGTCCAATAGGAGTGAGTCTTCACCGGCGTCACGGCCAGCGGCTGCCGATCCCGATGGTGGTTCTTCCATTCATGAAACACGGAGACCTGCACACCTTCCTGCTGCTGTCCAGACTGGGAGAACAGCCGTTTGTAAGACAGACGGACAGACAGACAGACAGACGGGCAGACAGACAGACAGACAGACGGGCAGACAGACAGACAGACGGGCAGACAGACAGACAGACAGACGGGCAGACAGACGGGCAGACAGACAGACAGACAGACGGGCAGACAGACGGGCAGACAGACGGGCAGACAGACAGACAGACGGACAGACAGACGGGCAGACAGACAGACGGGCAGACAGACAGACAGACAGACGGGCAGACAGACAGACGGGCAGACAGACAGACAGACGGGCAGACAGACAGACGGACAGACAGACGGGCAGACAGACGGACAGACAGACAGACAGACAGACAGACGGGCAGACAGACAGACAGACGGGCAGACAGACAGACGGACAGACAGACGGGCAGACAGACAGACGGGCAGACAGACAGACAGACGGGCAGACAGACAGACAGACGGGCAGACAGACAGACGGGCAGACAGACAGACAGACGGGCAGACAGACAGACAGACGGGCAGACAGACGGGCAGACAGACAGACAGACGGGCAGACAGACGGGCAGACAGACAGACAGACAGACGGACAGACAGACGGGCAGACAGACAGACAGACAGACGGGCAGACAGACAGACAGACAGACGGGCAGACAGACAGACAGACGGGCAGACAGACAGACAGACAGACGGACAGACAGACGGGCAGACAGACAGACAGACAGACGGGCAGACAGACAGACAGACAGACGGGCAGACAGACAGACGGACAGACAGACGGGCAGACAGACAGACAGACAGACGGGCAGACAGACAGACAGACGGGCAGACAGACAGACAGACGGGCAGACAGACAGACAGACAGACGGGCAGACAGACAGACAGACGGGCAGACAGACAGACAGACGAGACAGACAGACGGGCAGACAGACAGACAGACAGACAGACAGACAGGCAAACAGACTTTTTTTAACCATATTTCTTGAAAACCTTCATGGCTCATTGCAGTCAGTAAAATAGAAGGAAAAAACTAAATGTTTTAGTCTACAGGGTGAAATCATGGGAAAACACCGTCCAATCACGTTGAGGGGGCTGCTCATTATGATTGGATCCTGACACGTCCATCATTCCGCTTCTCCCTCCCCCTCTGCATGTTCATCCATTCGTGAACGAATAGGGACGCTTCATTACGCTGAAGGCGTGGCTGTGTTTTCATATACCGCACCTTTAAATATCTTTATTTATGTATCGTCACACATTATCAACACGTTACTGAGTCACATTTCATCATTAAATATCTTTATTCATTTATTAAACGCGTGTCACTGGACACTGTTCAGCCTGTCTGTCTGATTGGATGATAGGTGGGGGCGTGCCCTCACTGTTCCCGTTGTTGATTTCCTGTGACTGCTTCAAAATAAAAGTCACCTTGGGTTTCACCAGTTAAATGCTTTTATTGTGAAGTTGTAAGTCCTCTGATGTCACATGACTTCATTGAATGTATGAACCAAACTGATGTCTGTCTGTCCTCCTCTCTGTCTGTCTGTCCTCCTCTCTGTCTGCCTGTCTGTCTGTCCTCCTCTCTGTCTGCCTGTCTGTCTGTCCTCCTCTCTGTCTGTCTGTCCTCCTCTCTGTCTGCCTGTCTGTCTGTCCTCCTCTCTGTCTGCCTGTCTGTCTGTCCTCCTCTCTGTCTGTCTGTCCTCCTCTCTGCCTGTCTGTCCTCCTCTCTGTCTGCCTGTCCTCCTCTCTATCTGCCTGTCTGTCCTCCTCTCTATCTGCCTGTCTGTCCTCCTCTCTGTCTGCCTGACTGTCCTCCTCTCTGTCTGCCTGACTGTCCTCCTCTCTGTCTGCCTGTCTGTCCTCCTCTCTGCCTGTCTATCTGTCCTCCTCTCTGTCTGCCTGTCTGTCCTCCTCTCTGCCTGTCCTCCTCTCTGTCTGCCTGACTGTCCTCCTCTCTGTCTGCCTGTCTGTCCTCCTCTCTGCCTGTCTATCTGTCCTCCTCTCTGTCTGCCTGACTGTCCTCCTCTCTGTCTGCCTGTCTGTCCTCCTCTCTGCCTGTCTGTCTGTCCTCCTCTCTATCTGCCTGTCTGTCCTCCTCTCTGCCTGTCTGTCTGTCCTCCTCTCTGTCTGCCTGACTGTCCTCCTCTCTGTCTGCCTGTCTGTCCTCCTCTCTGCCTGTCCTCCTCTCTATCTGCCTGTCTGTCCTCCTCTCTGTCTGCCTGTCTGTCCTCCTCTCTGCCTGTCTATCTGTCCTCCTCTCTGCCTGTCTATCTGTCCTCCTCTCTGCCTGTCTATCTGTCCTCCTCTCTGCCTGTCTGTCCTCCTGCCTGTCCCATCAGGACCTGTCTCTCCAGACTCTGTTACAGTTCATGTTGGACATCTCTCGTGGGATGGAGTACCTGAGCAGCAGGAACATCATCCACAGAGACCTCGCTGCACGGAACTGCATGTGAGTCCACCAACCAATCAGCTGTCAGAACACGGCCAACAGCCAGACACACCTTTCTGTTCCCAATGTAATGTGTGTGTGTGTGTGTGTGTGTGTGTGTGTGTGTTTCAGGCTGGATGAGAACATGACGGTGTGTGTGGCAGACTTCGGTCTGTCTAAGAAGATCTACAGTGGAGATTATTACAGACAAGGCTCAGTGTCCAAACTGCCCGTCAAATGGATCGCACTGGAGAGTCTGAGTGACAACGTGTACACCACACAGAGCGACGTGGTACACACACACACACACACACACACATAATCTAACAGTTAAAGAACATATAGAGAATGTCATGCCTCAGCCTGCAGTGTGAAACACATCATCACATCTCATCACACTGACAGGTACTCAGTGTTTGGAGCTGTTGATTCAGAGATTTATGATGATTTTACAGCAGTTTGTTTGGACGTGTACATTTTTACATGAAGGTGTGCAGAGGGAGGATGAGGAGGAGGAGGAGGAGGAGGAGGAGGAGGAGGAGGGGTAACCATGTGACTGTGTCACTAATCTTTAAATGTGTGTGTGTGTGTGTGTGTGTGTGTGTGTGTGTGTGTGTGTGTGTCAGTGGGCGTTTGGTGTGACGATGTGGGAGATCATGACTCGTGGTCAGACACCGTACCCCGGCGTGGAGAACTCTGAGATCTATGAGTATCTGATCAAAGGAGAGCGACTGAAGAAACCTCCAGACTGCAGAGACGACATGTGAGTCTCACACACACACACACACACAGGACTGGGCCTGTGACACCAACAGGGAGGTGATTTACAGACTGAGACTACAGTTCTGTCAGACCGGCTCTGCAGGTGTCAGAGGTTCTGTTTGGTTCCGGTCCAGCAGACACTGATGGTAGCTCTGGTGTAACGACCTCTCTCTTCTTCTGTGGTGTCTGTCAGTTATGACATCATGCACAGCTGCTGGAGTCCCGTCCCTAAATGCCGTCCCAGTTTCCAACACCTGGTCGTCCAGCTGGAGGCGCTGTGGCTCAGCATGTCGCCCGCTGCTCCACTGAAGGAGCCGTTACTCTACGTCAACCTGGAGGGGGACGACGGGGCCGCGGGGCCCGATGAGGCCGCAGCGAGCTGGAGCGTCCCGTGGCAGCGCAGGGCGGAGGATGAGGAGAAGGACTGGCTGATGGTGGGGTCCGCCGCCGCGCTTGCCATCGGAGGAGACTACAGGTACATCATCGGCCCCTGTGGAGCTCCTGAGGAGGGAGAGGAGGAGGGAGGAGGAGCAGGGAGGAGAGGGGGGGCAATGGAGGTCAGAGAGGAGGAGGACGACATTGTCATTAATGTCTGACCAATCACAGCGCTCCTCCTCGTCAGCTGATCAGAGAGAGATGCTCACTTCATGGCATGGAGCTGCAGCAGGCGGGCGGAAATACACACACGTTAGCTTAGCGTAGCACAGAGGAACTGTTAGTGTCTGTCAGGTTGTCATGTGACCACATGGACATGAAGGTGAATCATGTGATGCCGCCAGAGCAGAGTGCTTCCTGTTTGATCCACCATGAGCGACTGTGAGGGCTGCTACAGTCATCTATGGCCTCACTAGAACCGGGCTCAGCGACCGGACCGGGTCGGGCACAGCCTCTGAGACCAACAGGGAATAACCTGACAGTACCGAGGTGATTTACAGACTTATGATGGAGACACTGATCTGTAGCAGCAGAGCTAAAGCTAATACAGCTAACACTGGGGAGCTAGTGCTAATGTTGCTAACCGTCGTTAGCTGTACTTCCTATTTCATGAGAACTTTAAAGACTCAGTCAGTGAAATTATTGAATCTATCTCCGTTAATTGATCAGTTCTTGTGTTGATCAGTGTTTCCATGGTGACGCCCTCAAACGTTGAACTGAAGAGGAAGTGGGTATTTCAAAATAAAAGCTCTATTCTAGAGCTTACTGTAAATCATTCGACCCAACCAACACTCTGTCAGGTCAACAGCCTGAATGCCGACCAATCAGAGGCGAGTATTGGACAGAGCCGTGTGATAGGTTCAAACCATTGTTACAGAATTCAGCCTGTTGAAGTGACTCGTCAAGTCGTTAGCTCGTTAACCAGTGTCTGATCAGACGATGTTTAATCATCTGAAATGTTTCAACAGATCCTTAAACATGACGTCCTGTGTTTAATGTTCACTCCACCTGTCCTTCAGCTTTCCTCCACCTGTCCCTGTCCTCCACCTGTCCATTACCTGTCCTCCACCTGTCCCTTACCTGTCCTTCACCTGTGTGTGAGCATGAATGAATCTTTAACGTGCCTGAATGCATCGCCTGAAGCATTCACATCATGAGCTGACATGGTGGAGCCTGAAGGCAACACGTGTGTTACAGGAAGGGCCAGGTGTGTTTTCAGGTACATCAGCACAGTTTGGTCCAGTCAGAACAAAGTAAACGATGACATCATTTCAGCATCACATGGTTGAAATGTTTAAATATTTTTGTGTGAGGGCTTCAGGTTGTCGTGTTTCTGCCGGATCATCAGACTCAGGTTAATCTCATCTTTAATATTCATACATGTAGAAAATTCAGCTGTCACACGATGATTAATAATTAAATCTGATTACTGCAGACGAGTCATCAGACGACGAGCAAAGAAAATAAAGTCGTTGTTGTGAATTCTGACGAGCCTGTAATGAGTGAAATCTGTTGACAAACTGTTCATCGGGATGTCATGTCTGTTCTTAGGTCACGTATGATCACCAAACGTTACACGCAACATGTTGAAATGTTTGTTTAGAGCAGAACTCACAGCTGATTGGTCGATTAATGGGGTCACTGCTTCCAGTTTGAATTTTAATGTGAATTTGTTTTCATGATTTTTAATCCAGTTTAACTTATTTTGTTCGTGTGTTCATCAAATACATGTTACACGTGTTACATAAACAGTGGGGGGGGGGTTTGTGGGCCCAGGGTCCCTGTAGTGAGCTGACCTGCCTGCTGAACACGACCTTTAACCTGCTGCATCCACACGCTCCAACCAGAACACATCCGTGTTTTTCATGGGACCACACACGGGACCAGATCTGACAGTGAACATGTATGTTATATAAACATGTATGCTAGTGAGTCTAAACGTGTTAGAGAGTCTAAACGTGTTAGAGAGTCTAAACGTGTTAGAGAGTCTAAACGTGTTAGAGAGTCTAAACATGTGTTAGAGAGTCTAAACGTGTGAGAGAGTCTAAACGTGTGAGAGAGTCTAAACGTGTGTTAGAGAGTCTAAACGTGTTAGAGAGTCTAAACGTGTGTTAGAGAGTCTAAACGTGTTAGAGAGTCTAAACGTGTTAGAGTCTAAACGTGTTAGAGTCTAAACGTGTTAGAGTCTAAACATGTTAGAGAGTCTAAACATGTGTTAGAGAGTCTAAACGTGTGAGAGAGTCTAAACGTGTGAGAGAGTCTAAACATGTTAGAGTCTAAACATGTTAGAGTCTAAACGTGTGTTAGTTTAAACGTGTGTTAGTCCATGTATGTACATGTGTAACGGATGTTAGTCAGGTCGTCATATCTGGGATGTTTTCTTGGTTAACTGTTTTTGTGTGACGCTCTGTGTGACTTAAACTGATTTTTCCGTTTGCTCGTGTCGGGATTTGAAGGGACAGCTCGTCTGTTTGTGTTGGTATAAACCTGTCTTCCTGTCCTCACCTGTCTCACTTCAGACGGAGCCTCTCTGAACATGAATAAAGTGTTGTTTGTGTCACAGTGGTTTCTCCGTAGACTCATGTTTATACCAGCAGCTGATCACGCGATGATGACAACACGCAGAGGAGCAAACCTTTCAAATTAAAGCGTCCTGAAAGAAAACATGAAGACTGACGAGGTGTGAGTGACGGCTCAGGACACAGGGACCGGAGCATGGACTGAGGTTCACCTGCTGACCCCTGAGCAAGGCACTGAACCCCAAACTGCTGCTGGTCTACATAAATAAAAATGTGTGTGCGTGAATGTTAGTTTGGTGTTAGACCAACGACTGAACTAACATGACCAGAACAGTGGATCCATCAGGCACACCTGCAGAGCTGAAGGTGCACCTGCTGATGAACAATAAACACTTTAAAAAGTAGCTATGATCTCCCACGGCGCATGCGCCGTAATCTACAACATCGACACGCACGCGCGTCTTACATTTAAACAGAGCCCAGTTTAACGGTTCGGCTCTGACGTCACCGTGTTTAAACTCATCTGTCACGTCATCGCGGTAGGTTCCGTCTGCTGTCGGACCGAACCGGAACAGAGCCACGAGCTTCCCGCCCCGTTAAACTATGACGAAGACCCGAAAACAGCCGACGGTGTGTGTAAATGTGACCGAGCAGGGCTGCTCAAGCCCGGTACTGATGGTACTGATCCTGCCGCATGACCCCCGCAAACACATTACAGATGACTGACGCCATTTTGAGGTGGAACTGCCGCCATAACACAGAAGAACCGGGGAGAGCGGGAAGACCGACGTTCACCGCTCCGTTACCGGAGAGGGTTTAACGGCACGTTAACACATCACTCCCTGTCTCACCTCCATTAACCCACGCCCTGTCTGTCTGCCGGGTCGACAGGAAATGGTTCGGTCCATATTTAGTTATAACTTTGATCATACAGCCTCGCGGCGTACCGTCCGTTTTACCCCGTTAACACCCGGTCTGTCTGTCTGCCTGTCTGTCTAACCGGGCCGGTCATGGCGTCTGTCCTCTGCTTCCCAGCGGCTTTAATATTCCAATAAACAGTCTGACGAGTGGAGGCGAATCTACACAACATGACACACCGTCCCGCTGCTCCACAGCTATCCCCGCTGCCGGTACCGGACAGCAGTCCTCCGGTGTCGGTGCTGAGAGCCGCCGGGGCGAGTTTTGAACCAGGTGGCGGCAGCAAGATGGCGTCCGAGGCTGCGCAGTACTGGAGGAGTCGAGGACGGGCGATGACGTCGGAGGACACCGCGTGCAGCTTCTCCCCCCTCGGTTAGAAAAGATCCGCGGTGTGTCGGTGAGGTCTGTACGGCGGGAAAGCAGACGGTAACGCTTGGATTAACGGTACACCGTCGAAATACTCGATGTGTTCGACAAAGCAGAAGGTAATCCGTGTGCAGCACAGAGCACATGGTCAGACTGTGAGCGTGCGGAGTGTTTGATGGGAGGAAGCCATGGCCGGGCTCAGCATCAGGCCTAGCTAGCCTCAGTCATGTTACAGTCAGACAGCTGAGTCACAGACAGACAGACAGGTGGAGATCAGCAGACAGGTGGAGGTGGATCAGCAGACAGGATTTGGATTATTCACCTGAGCTCAGTCCAACACGTTAGAGTGTTCATCGGGTTACAGCCGCCGCTACATGCAACACGCAGGTTAGCGAGCCTTACTGAGGCATGATGGATAAAGAAGTCAACCCCACAGGAACCGGTGTCAGACTGAACCGACCCGGGTTCGTTGGTTCATCGTGGCATTAGTCAGATTATCTTTTACAGACTGCTGCTCGATTGTTAGTGTTTAAAACGCAACAGCTAGCTCAGCTAAACAACTGTAATCAACAACACGTGTGTACGGACGAACAAGCGTGTTTAAATTAAATGAACAGAAGCAGGATAATAACGGAACTACAAAGGCGACACATCGTACCACAGTTTAGTTTAGCTTAGCTTAGCTGTACCGATGACTCGTGGTCACTGCTGAAGGAGGGTGATTGGCCCTCGCAGTCCACTGTCAACGTGGTTAGCTAGTTCAGTGTTTAATGCGGAATGTGGTGCATCACAGTAGAACGATGTAGTAACGTTAAATTAACATTTTTATTGAACTCATCTGCCCATCTCATCATGATGCATCTAAACGTCTTCATGAAACAGGAAGTAGAGTACTTTTTACGTCCTCATTTTTACGTGTTTCCTGTACAGGATGGACTTGTGGTGGATGTTGATTGGTGTTTACAGAAGCCAATAACAAGTGTGTGTAAGCATTGCAGCTAGCACTCTGAGCTAGCATCAGTGTCTACCTTCCAGTGAACACGGTTGGACCAAACAGAACCTCTGAACCAGCAGTGTCCAGTCTAACAGTGAACACAGCAACAGAACCTCTGAACCAGCAGTGTCCAGTCTAACAGTGAACACAGCAACAGAACCTCTGAACCGGCAGTGTCCAGTCTAACAGTGAACACAGCAACAGAACCTCTGAACCAGCAGTGTCCAGTCTAACAGTGAACACAGCAACAGAACCTCTGAACCAGCAGTGTCCAGTCTAACAGTGAACACAGCAACAGAACCTCTGAACCAGCAGTGTCGAGTCTAACAGTCAACACAGCAACAGAAACTCTGAACCAGCGGTGTCCAGTCTAACAGTGAACACAGCAACAGAACCTCTGAACCAGCAGTGTCCAGTCTAACAGTGAACACAGCAGCCTACCAAGGGTAGTTTTCTTGCCAGGTTTGGCTCTGGCATCCCGGGCTGAGTCAGTTCAGTCAGCTTCATGGCTGACTGAGCTAACCACAGTTAGCGCTTCACTACTTATCAATGTTTCCATCATAAAGTCTCTAAATGACCTTGAATCCAATGAAAATGTTTCATTGAATGTTAAATTAGGACACGCCCCACTGAGTGCAGGATGACATCATCAACAAGGTTATATTGTTTATCAGGAAATAACAACAACAATCCTGCAGTCTTGTGTTGAAGGACCTTGAGGCTGTCGCGCCATGTCAGATATTTAATTAAGTTTATCTTCTTTGTGTTTCAGGATGCTGTCTTGAACCACTGCACAGATGTATAAAAAGCAGGATCCTCCTGCCTTTTATATGTCTGCAATCTGTTCATGGCTTCTACCAAGAAGCAGAAAGGAATGGTGGTCCATCAGGAAAGGGAACCCACCCCTGCAGCCGCACCAGTATGGGACCATCCACCTGCACTCCTCGTCATTCCCAAACCAGGGAAGGCAAGCGAAGATGGGATGGAACAAAACATGAGTGTAACCAATGAAGAGGCAGGTATTTTGGGTAAACCCAACATGTACCCATTGAAGGAAGCCATCAGGACTTCTGGTGGACACTCTGCCAGTTCAAACCCTCAGTCGGACAACCTGTCATCAGACAGCATCTGCAAAGGCATCAGAGTGACGTTGGACAACAACAGCATGTGGAATGAGTTCTTCAGATGCAGAACGGAGATGATTCTGACTAAACAAGGCAGCAGAATGTTCCCCTACTGCCGCTTTCGGATCTCCGGCTTGCAGCCATCGAGGAAGTACTCTTTGATCATGGACATTCAGCCGTTAGACAACAGTCGTTACAGGTGGACCGGCAAGAGCTGGCAAGTTTCTGGAAAGCCTGAATGTCACGTTAAGAGTCTGCCGTTCGCTCATCCAGAGTCCCCATCGACGGGTCAACACTGGATGCAGAATCCAGTATCCTTTTACAAAATGAAGCTCACAAACAACATTGCAGACCAAGAGGGGAACACCATCCTGCACCCGATGCACCGCTACTTACCACGACTGCATGTGGTCCAATCTGACAAAGCTACAAAAGACATAAAGCTAAATGGCCCCTGTGTCGTCACATTCACTTTCCCACAGACTGAGTTTATGGCAGTCACTGCCTACCAGAACTCGCGGTTTGCTCAGCTTAAAGTTGAATACAACCCATTTGCTAAAGGACTGAAGGAGGACAGCTCAAGTTCATGGGGCCTAAAACTGAAACTGAACTCTGGCAAAGACTTGCTCAAAGGTGGAGGCACAACAACAAGTGAGAAGCATCCTTTGAAGAAGACTTTGAAATCTTTGCTTGCAAACCACAAACCCAGAAACTTCAAAGCGGTGGACGCGAAACCTTCAGTGTCAGATGACCTTCAGATGAAATCCACTACAAACAAAGATCAGTCCACTACAAAGGTCACCGAGGATGGTCCATGGTAAGAGTTCAACTTTTACAGTGAAGATGGTATGCATGTTTGCAAGAGAGCTTGCATGTCAAGACCATCTTCCTTTACTTAATTTACACCATGTGTTCTTACTTTGAGTTTGTTTTAGTGTCTCACCAGTTATCCAGGTGTGTTTAGTGTTGACATTTACATGTAGTCATTTATCTGACTCTTCTTACAGTCAAAGTCACAAGGACGTGTTAGTACAGCGATAAAGTCTACTCACATAAAGTCATGGTCCAGTTATAGATGTATCATATCCAGTTATTGGTAGTGTCCTCTCTGAAGAGCTGGAGGTCTTCAGGAGGTTTATGAAGGTAGAGAGGGACACCCCTGACCCCTCCACTAACGGGGAACAACAAACGAGAAAAGTTTAGATTGTCCTGAGCATATGGGTGCCAGAACCAGGCGTCGTTCATTGGAGGAGGTCACATATGTCTGTATAGACAGTGGAGCTCCATGAGCAGCAGGGTGACATGTTGAAGAGCAGGTGAGCCACCACATTCTGGATCATTTGAAGAGATTTCACACTTTCCTGGGAAGTCCGTCAGGAAGGCGGTACAGGTGAACACATCCTGGATCAGGAGCTGGGTAGCATGTTGAGTCAGGTGAGGCCAACCAGGCAACCAAGACAACGTGATCAGAGATGTTGAGGATGCAGTTCACATTTCAGAGTACTGCCCCAAGAAATTTGTTCCCCAGTGTCCATGGTAGTAGTAGGTAGGAGGTTGTACTGTTGAAGTTGTATTATTGCAAGAGGAACAAAGACGATTAGCTTCTCCTATGTTAGTCTGAAGTGCAGTGATGTTTTTGGGAGCTTTCATTCAGCCTCTTATACCTTTTAGTGTTAAAGTCCTTCTATGTGAGTGAGGGGTGATACTTAAGGTCTGGCACCAGTTTATCAGTTGCATTTATAACCTGTTGTATTGTCTTGTTTGATTTCCTTCTACAGTAATTCACGTCCAGCTCAAAAGTTAATTTCTGAACTAATTCGAGAGGCTCACGTTTCTCTGCAAAGATGCAACCTGGAGCAGCTGGGCATCAATAACAGCACCTCGCACAGGACAGAGCAAACCAACACTAAAACCACAGCATTGATGAGCAATGGACAAGACATTTCTAAAAGCGACTCTGTCCGGACACAAGGAGGAAGTTCACCTGCAAAGAAAGGTGATGCTGCTGTAACACGGAAAGTTAAGGAGGACAGGGACTGTTTGAATTCTTTGAACTGCAGCAACAATCTTAGGGCAGATTGCTTTGAGGTCTGTAATGATGCAGCATCCCAGAGATCCTCTGTGGACTCAGGATGCCAATGTAAGCCTGAAGAGCAATCACAGGTGAACGTAAAGCAACATAAACGTCCAGCGCCTCTGCCTCTGCCAGCCCTCGCTCTGTTTCTGAAGCAGCATTCAACAAAATCTAAAAAGGCCAAGAGCAAGTCAGACTCTCCTCCCCTGGGAATCCCACCTGGGAATCTCTCGGAATCACAAACTGAATGTCAACCTTTGGATCATATCGGAGATCCAATCGGTCCATCAAAGGACATCACTAACTCTGGTACTGGTACACATCTGAGTCCAGATGAAATAGTTTTTAATGTGACTGGACAAGATGTTGAAACCTCTTATCAGCTCTCAGGTCCATCATGTCCTGATGATACCACAGATCCAAACGGACAAAGAACTGATGATGTCCTGGACTCTGTTTCAGTCGCTGAGAATGACGGAGGTACACCAGTGTTACCCAAACCAGATCAGCTATTTTGTACATCCACAGCCACAATTTCCTCAACTCACACTACCTCTTCTCTGTCCCCCATTTTATCACCACCCCTCGACACAGTGTTACCTGTTCCGATCTCCCCACAAGCCCTGACCATCGCAGAGTCTTCCACACTGCCGTCAGAATCTATGAACGAGTCTGACTCTTTGCTGCCTGACCCAGAGTGTTCCTCTTTTGGCTTTGAGCCTTTGTCACCTGCAAGCTCTCCAGAACTTTTACCTCCGATGCCCACCTTGTTAACTTTACAACTTGACTCCACTACGACTGAACCAAGTTCAAAGGCGGTACCTCCTGAAGAGATACCGCCTCCTGAAGAGTTACTGCCTCCACCCCCTGAACAGTTTCCACACCCTGAAGGCTCTGGTGCTTCTGTGTTTAAATGGCACACAGTCTTACCTCCTCTGGAGCCTTACATAGACACTTCATTCACACCATTTCAGCCCACACCACAGACTCTAACACTACCATCTGTTACGTCACCTTTGCTGCCTTCCCCAACTGCCTCCCACCATGAACCACAGACGTTTGACACCTCCACGCCTCACCCCGATCCCGTTCAATCATTCCAAGAGAACGAACAGTCGCTGCCCTTCCCCGCTGAACTGTCCCCCCTTGCTCTTCAGCTGCCACTGTCTCCGACTTTCTCCTCATTAGATGGAGACGGTTTGTCGCCCACGCCTTCAATCACTGACCTTGTGCACTTTTTCTCCACCGACGATGACCTTGGCATGGAGGTGGACTTCTCAAACACAGAAGCAGTGGCTGCTCCCTGCCTGCCTCCAACTACAGCAAAAACAAACACACTTGAGATCTCTCAGCAGGTACAACCAGCCCTGGCCAACAAACCTTGCAAACACAAGAAGTCCCGGCGGCGAAAGTTTGGTAAGAAAGATCTGGATCAGAAGACCGATGACGCCACCTACACGAGCATGCAGCCTAACTTAGAGGAAGTGGAGGAGCAGTTGTTTATCTCATTCACCTCAAAGGTAACAACAGCTGTGCTGTTTGTAAAGGTAACCTCAATATGAGGTGCAAAGTGCTTGATGTGTCCTGTGTCGTCAAGAGTCAGATCCATTTTATGTTAGTAAAACTTGACGTCTCCGTGTCTGTGCCAACAGGAAACTCCAGTATGCCTGTGCAGTGGGCAAAACCAGGAAACTTTGAATAGATGTATTAGCATCTCATTGTAGCTCATTTGGTGGCTGCAACACTCTCACTGAAACGATTCATTTCGTACTGATACGTTGCATCAGAAAATCAGGTCCAAAAGAAATGGACACATACAGATCACTTGAAGCTAACAAGAATTAGTAGCTAACGGGACCTAGATGCTAATGTGAACTCTTACAGGAACTAGAAGCAAACTCAAAGCCATGCTAAGCTAACAGCACTGTAAACCTTCAGCATCTCTCAAGATGAATGTTTGATCTGTTTCCTGGTGTCAAGCTGCTTGTCATGATTCACATGACTGGAGTATAAAGTACAAAATATTAACATCAACACGTTTTAAAGTAATAATACTTGTTAGTTGTTTCTTGTTATGAGGTGATCCTCCAGGTGTCATGAGCACACCTTGATAATATGATGTCTGAAACTTTCAGGAGGCGCTCAAGCTTCACATAGTGGATGCACCTGAAGAGACAGATTCACCACCTCAGACAACACCGGACATTCACCTGCAACAAATCTCTGACACACCTGAGAATGGTATATAAGTTTGATATCACACCTAGAAATACAGTACATGTTAGCTAGCTGCTTCATACCTGTACAAGTGGTAGTATTGTGTGTTGTGGTGGATTATTACCTGGTTAACCAGCTAACTGTTTCTGCTCGTATAGATAAAAGCTCGAATGACGGAGGAATCTCGCTCCTCGACAGTATCAACCCCAATAATTTTCCCGCCAAACTGTGGCGTTTGGTGAACAACCCTGCAAACAAAGCCATCTGCTGGGACAGGCATGGCGAGGTCGTCATCATCGATCACCACCTCTTTGAGAGACAGTTCCTATCTCCAATCACGGACAACGCAGATGCATTCAAGACGACCAACTTCTCCAGCTTTGTCCGTCAGCTCAACCTGTATGGCTTTAGAAGAGCTGATCCAACCATCAAAAATAAGCACCAACCCACCAGGGACAGCGGGACCTTCCATTACTTTTCTAACCCAAACTTCAAGAGAGACCACCCTGAACTCATTGTGAATCTGAAGAGACTTACCGTCAACAACAAGGTCAAACTACAAGCTGGCCTGGATGTGAAGTCTCGACCCCCGCGACGACAGTGGAGAGTCAGTGGTGGTGATGATGTTACAGATGGAAACATGAAAAAAGGTAAGTGTCACACAACTAAACACACCCATAACCCAATGCCCAATCGCCTGATTTAACTTTGAGCCTTCACAGGTGTGACAGCACGATGCGTTAGAGCATGAATAAAGTTTCATTGGTGCTTAAAACCTGTAAGTTAACAGGAACTGTATGCTAACGAGAGAAGCAAATGCAAAGCTATAGGACCGTGAAGCTAAGCTAGCTTTTTACCTACAATAACGTGAACTAGCTACAAACGGCTAGTAAACTGTCAGATATACTAATGGTTTGTAGTAGACTTGTTCATTTGATCAATTCCTTCTTCTTCAGTAGAGACAGCCAAGAGTTTGGAGGAGAATATCGCCACCTTTGAGAAGATTCTGCTCAGAGACCTGAAGCTGATGAGACACCGACAGGTGATCCACCCAGTCCTGCAGGAAGGTACGTCTGCTCATCTGACCTTGGAACACTCACCGGTCTTAGTCTGATCTCGCCAATTTGCGTCTGATCTCGCTGGTCTTTGTCTGATCTTGCCGGTCTTAGTTTGACTTCGGAGTGCATGCTGATCATAGTCTTAGGTCTGAGTTTGTATTTAATAAGACTAACAAACTGTGTGGTTCTGGTTTCTTTGTGGATTCAGTTGGTCTGAAGATGAATCTGCTGGATCCGACTCTGGCCATAGACCTGCAGTACCTAGGAGTCCGCCTGCCCATCCCGCCTGCTGGAGTCCAGCTGAAGCCGCAGACCCAGGACATGCCATCACCTCAGGGTTGGTTCGGTTCGGTTCGGTTCTGTTCTGTAATGTCAGAGCCCGGAGCTGGATTTAGAGCTGACCGTCTGTCTGTCTGTCTGTCTGTCTGTCTGCAGGTGTTTGTGCAGCGTTCGTGTCCAGAACAGGTAAAACTACAGATGTGACCCAGATTAAAGGTTGGAGAGAAAAGTTCACCCCATCAGAGGCTCCGCCCGCTCCGGCTCCACCCAAACCTGAAGGTGACTCAGCAGCTAACCTAGTTAATCTGTTAAACAGGAAGTCATGTGACTGATCAGCTGTTTGTATCCTGTCCTTTGTCTTGGTCCTGCAGCTGGTTCTGACCTGCAGAAGAAGAACCTGTCAGCGTTCTGCAGTGACATGTTGGACGAGTACTTGGAGAACGAGGGCCGGCTGATCGATGAGCGAGCCGCCAGCTTCTCTCAGCCAGTGGAGGAGCCGCTGGTTTACGAACTGCCCACCAGAAGTTCCAGCTACGTCCGGACGCTCGACAGTGTCCTGAAGAAGCAGACCAGTTCGGACCCCACATCGGACCTCATATCTGGGTTCATCCCACCCTCTAAGAGACACAAACTCAGCCTGAAGGAATCCAGAACATCCCGGAGAGAGAACGCCAAGCAGAGAGGTCCAAAACACAAACTGAGACCAGAACCAGCAGCTGCACTACTCTCTACACCAGTACTGGGTCCAGCCAGCTTGGACCCTTTCCATGAACAGCAGGGAGTCCGGAACCCAGACTCCTTGTCTTCTCAGCAACCCACCTTCAAGAGGAGGAAGAGACTCAAACCCAAGAGCTCATCCCAGACCCTCAGCCCCCACCGGTCCACTGTGCCGGCCATGTCTGAGGACATGGCGCCGCTGGAGTCGGACTCTGAGCTCAGGGCCACAGCTGCCAAGGAAGCCAGCAAGAGGGATGGAGGACCAGTGATGACCCGGACTCTGCTGAGACAGAAGGACCTGGAGGACGGGGTGGTGTGGGAAGGCAGACCCAGAACCAACATCACTGAGGAGAGGGCTGCCATTGCTCTGACATCACTATTCACACTGCAGGTGAGATCACAGCTCAGGTACCGGTCCGATCCAGTCCGGTTCGGATACCAACCTGAGGGAAGAACCACTGAGTAGTTAATCTGGTTGTTCTGGTTCCTCTTCAGGGTTTCGTTAGGGAGAACCCTACCGCTCCCATCCAGCTGATCCGGAGACGGCCCCCGCCCTGCTTGAACGACTTCTGTCGGCTTGGCTGTGTCTGCTCCAGTCTGGCCCACTGTTCCAGGATCAGCCACTGCGGCCGGCCCCAGTGCATGCTGGGATGCAGTTGCCTCAAACAGAAGGTGGTCCTCCTCAAGAACCTGGACGGGTCTGACTCCAGCCCCTCCCATCACGTGAAGAGGAAGAGGAAGCGGAGGATGAAGATGGCCTACAGTAAGTGTTCATGCGCTGAGGCTCATGGGTAAGGTTCTGTGAGGTGTAATGACTCCTGAACATCTGATCACATGACCTCTAACTTCTCACCCTGTCACTTGTAGTTCTGAAGGAGGCGGACAGCGTTTCCCAGCCTGCCGAGCGGGTCCGGACTCTGTGGAAGAGGGACGTCGGGAACTTGGATCCAGAACCAACCCATGTCCCCAAACCAGTATTCCAGCCCCGACCCACTGTAAGGAATCTAGTTCTATCACAGACAAGTAAAGATAGCTTATCGTCTGATGGGTTGGTTGAAACCAGCATTCATGAGGCTACAGGAACAGGAAGTCAGTCTGATTCTGTTTCTCTGCAGAAGCGAGCCAACAATCGCAACAGCTGTGCCCGAGTCAGAGCATACAGGAAGAAGGCCCACAAGGTAGAGCTAACATGCTAACAGACTGAGCTAACAGCAGCTAACAGATTGAGCTTACAGTAGCTAACAGCAGCTAACAACCTGAGCTAACATTGGCTAACAGCAGCTAACAACCTGAGCTAACAGCAGCTAACATTAGCTAACAGCAGCTAACAAACTGAGATAACAGTAGCTAACAGCAGTTAACAGACAGAGCTAACAGTAGCTTACAGCAGTCTGTTTCTCCTTCAGGAGGACTTGATAGCTGTGAAGTCTAAAACTCGCTTGAAACCCTCACGGAAGAGAATCCCGACACTCAGAACCGGGTCCAGTCCTCCTTCAGGTGGGTTTGCTGAATGCGGATCAAACTCGGATCACAAACAAACATCTGAAATGAACTCTTGTAAACATCCAGGTGACCTGGCTCAATGTGGTTTTGTGGGTTCTAACGTTTGACTCTTTAGCAGGTGAGCCAGGTTCCTTGGATCAGACCCAGAGTCCTCCAGCAGAACCACTGCCAAAGCCATCGAAGCGTCTGATCATCTTAGCGGAGTGTAAATGGGTGAGTGACGCCGACCGGAACCAGGTGTTGAAGAAGCTGTGTGAGCGGATGGCTGTGGACCGACTGGACCGACCTTTCTGGATCAAAAAGTACCTCATCAGTCCAATCAGTCAGACGGTTGAGGAGAGCGGCGCTGACCGCTGCATCCAGTACAAAATCCACATATCCAGACCCAGACTGGAGCGGGAAGAACCAGCAGAACCTGTGAGGCTGCCACCGTCACAACACGGGAGACAGAAGGCGATGAAACAACAGCAGGTAGGCCAGAACCTGGTTCTGATTTAATGGACTGCTCACGTTATCCATGTCCATCCATGACTATCACTGAACACACCCTGTGTCTCTCAGCAGGTACACCTGAAACAGGTGGTCAGGGAGGCGGAGCCTCTGGAAGACTGGCAGCGACAGGTGGAGGAGGAAGGAGCGGGGCCTCTTGAAGATTGGCAGCGGGAGGTGGGAGGGGCGGAGCCTCTTGAAGATTGGCAGCATGAGGAGAGAGGGGAGGAGCCTCTTGAAGATTGGCAGAGGGAGGTGGAGGAGGAAGACATCGAGGAGGAGATGGACTCAACAGCTCACCAGGTGCATGAGAGAGAGCACAGCAAAGAGGAAGTGAGGTCAAAGAAGAAGAAGATGGTCAGCATGGCGCTGCCTTTCCTTACAGGAATCTCCCCTGCCGGCTTCCTGTCAGCCAACAGGAAGCAGCCAGGAGGGACAGAACACCTGGTCCAGGTAATTCCACCTAACTTTATCCTAGCCACATTAGCAGGAGGCTACATTAGAATAAAGTTACGTTAGCGAGAGGCAACATTAGTGTGATATGTGATGTCCTCCGCTTTGCCTCTTCAGGTAAACAGGAAGTTCTATCCTCTGGCTAAGATCCAGTTAGGGAAAATGGGGGCGCTCCACCCGGCGAACCGGCTGGCAGCATATCTCACTGGCCGGGTGGGGTCCAACAGGAATCAACAAGGTTCCACTTCCTGTTCCTCTGGACCATGTCAGAACCAGAGTACAGGCTTGACCGTTCAGACCGCCTCCCCAGACACCTCTGTGGTTTCTGGCCTTGCTGCTGACCCCCCACCCAGATCTCAACCGGCAGTCACGGTGCTCCCAGCACTGCCTACAGGTGAGCAGACCGCCCTCTTTATTTTATGACCTCCGTCTGCCGACCTTTAGTCAGTATTTTTTTGAATGTTACTCTGAAGCGTTAGCATCTCTGATGGACTGTCTGTGTGTCACAGTGGTTCAGCCAGCTACAGTGAAAGTTGAACAAGCCTCCTCGTCTGACCAGCCTTCAGGTAAAGCACCTGAGGGGGCGGGGTCAAAGGTTGTCACGGTGAAAGTGTTCGTTGGTCCCACGGGAGGGGCTAGTCAGGTCAGAGTAGTACCTGGAGCTCCTGTTAACTCTGACCACACACCAGGTAACGTGAATCCGCCGCCTAAAGGCTCCCAGTTGTTGATGGTTCAGGTCCCAGGTCTTCAGGGGAAGGTTCCAGCGCCCGTTGTGACGCCCCCTGCCCCCGGTCAGCGGATGCTCCTGCAGCCAGTTCAGGCAGTGCCAGGCGTCCAGTACTACCGCAGACCGGATGGTAAACTGGTCCAACTGGTTCCCATCAGCCAGCTGAGACCGTTCAACCCCGACCAGCCGGTTTCGAGAGGTGAGTCAGCCCAACTGACCTCCAAAAGTACGCTGTCATTGGCTCTCTTTGACCCCGCCTCTCTGTCTCTTCCAGGCCCCTCCCCCTCTGCCCACACTATAGCGTCTCCTGAGACTCCCTTCATGAATCAGGCACTTCCTGTGACCACAGTGACCACGTCCCCATCCTGCCCCTCTCTGTCTGGCCTCCAGTCCTTCTCTGTGAGCTCCGCCCCCTCTCAGATTGGCCCCGCCCACAGTTTCCTGTCCCATAAAGAGACGTGCACCTTTAAAATCCTCCCCACCAACTCCAGCAGGGAACCAATCCTTGTCACCTGTGCTAAAGTTCCCCCTACCTCTCGCACCAGCGTGGCTCCGGGCTCCTTCACCCTCCTCCACCCGCTTGCTGCCGCCGCCTCCCCAGTCAACCTCATCTCCCTCAAACCCTCTGCAGGTCAGGGGGCAGAGCTCGGGGTCAAAACAGTAACGGTGTCTGCGGTTCCGGTGGGTCCAGGTGGGGTGTTAGTCCCACAGAAACCTGCTTCACCTCAAACTACTGCCACCAGACCTCCACCCCCCCCACTGCAGTCAAAGGTCACACCTGTACCCACGCCGTGCCCCCCCGTTGACAGGATCAGCCCGGAGCCAGAGCCCGCCTGCGACCCAGGAGACCTGGATGTCATCTGTGTGGACAACGAGATGCGGCATGTTACCATGGAGACGGTGGGCATGGTAGAGCAGTTGGCGGATGCAGTGGAGATTTCATCAGGCAGCGAGGCGGAGAATACGTCGACCTTCGGAGACGAGGCGGACGGCGACAAAGACAGAGAGGTGACCTTAGAGATGCAGGTGAGATGCTAACAGGAAGCGCTAACAGGAAGCGCTAACAGGATGAGCCAACAGGCTGAATGAGAACAGCCTTACCTTCATTAGTTGACATGTCATCTGCACATTGTCTGAGTGTTGTCTGAACGTTGTCTGAGTGTTGTCTGAACGTTGCTTGAACATTGTCCCTAACATTGTTTTGTGTTGCAGCGTCGCATTCATAACGTGATGGAGAAGAAGCGCCGTGTGCAGCTGCATCGCCTGTTTGAACGTCTGAGGACGACCGTCGGTCTGAGTGACATCACGTCCAAACACAGCATGCTCAAAAAGGTCCCGCACACTTCCTGTCTGTCATTATTACATCATCAAGCCAGCTGCTGCCTTACCAAATGTTTGTGTGTGTTTGTTTAACGTGAATGAGTGTTTAATGTTGTCTGAGTGTTTGTTTAACGTAGTGTGAGTGTTTGTTCAACGTTGTGTCTGTGTGTGTTTCAGGCCGCGCAGGTGATCCAGGTGTTGACGAGGGTCGAAGCAGGCCTGGAGGAGCAGAAGAGGAGGCTGATGGCGAGGAGGAGCAAGCTCTTGAAAGCCGTGACGCGCTGTGATGCGAGCGGACAGGTGAGGTCACCTGAGGCTGTGTCACAGAGACGTTTGGAGGAGGTGATCCCGGTGGACTCATCAGATAAAGAGAAACTTGTTACCATGACGATGCAGAACGTACAAAATGTTTGCTGTCAGAGTTTAAGGTGTGTGTGTGTGTGTGTGTGTGTGTGTGTGTGTGTGTGTGTGTGTGTGTGTGTGTGTGTGTGTGTGTGTGTGTGTGTGTGTGTGTGCCAGGAGGTCCCAAGTGTTGCCGTGGAAACAGTGGTGGAGAAGAGTCAGCTGACTGCAGCTCATAGGAAACTGGCGAGTGTGGACTTCCTGTCTGATCATCATGAGCAGCAAAGCGGGTAATTAGCTTTAGTTTACTTGTTAATATGTTTATTTCTGAACGTTCTGTCAACGCTACAGGAACACTAGATAACTGTCAGGTATGAGAAGGTTGTCTGAAGGTTAGGTATTGGTTTGATGATGGTTGTCGACTGACTGTGTGTCGGCAGGTCGAGTGTGAAGAAGATGGATGACTCTCAGAGCATCACAGCCGCCATCGAAACGCTCTGCTCAGTGCTCAGCAACAGAAACTGTCCGAAGAGACGTCAGCTGAAGCAGGTAACATTTAAGGTGACTCACTGTGACATCACTTCCTGTGCTCACCTGAAGATGTTCTGTAGACTCTGACTATGTCTGTTTCAGGTCCAGCAGGATATCTGGACCGAGCAGAACAACGAGGAGAGACTGAAGAGTCTGAAGACGTGTCTGAGCCAGCAGAGAGACACCTACGTTAGAGAGATCTGCCAGAGATCAGGTGAACAGAACCGGACCAGACCGGACCGGGTTCTGGCACAGCCTCTGAGATCGGTTCCGATCCGATTGACGCTGACGGTAGCTCTTGGCACTTGCTGACCTGAGGTCTGTCTGTCTGTAGGTAAAAGTGAGCAGACCGTCCTGAGCGAGCTGCAGCACCTGTTGTCCAACCAGAGGACGGCTGAGGAGCCGCATCAAGCAACCAATCAGCTGCCAGCAGAAGCAGCAGCGAGCAGAGCCCTCGATGACATCATAACCACATCCACCGACCTCAGACAAGCTCCACCCACCCTCACACCTGTCCATCAGGCTCAGAGCAGCCTGCAAGTGACACCGCCCATTTCCCACAATGCATCATGCATGCTGGGGGACAGGCCGAGGACAGTCCCCAACATCCTGTCCCGCAGAAGGAAACAAGCTCCGCCCACAATGCCCCCAGAAACTACGGCAGGTAAGACCGACCACCTGACCTGATGCTGACCACCAATTGGTTGATTGATGTGATGACTTTTATTTTGACACCTGTTCCTGTCTGTAGGTGTGGCCACACTCCATCTCACCTCACAGCCCTGCCCCCCAACAGGTAAGAAGCTCTGCCTGCTCACAGCTGGCCCTGATCCTGATCCAGGTCTAGGTTCTGGGCTGCGGTCGAATAGTCAGTTTTGCTCAGGAACCTTCGTCACTGAGTGAAATGACCCGGAAGTGTTAACGTGTCCGCCATGATAAGAGCTGGTTGAATCCTCTAACTGTGAAGGAAAGGAGCTTCAATGCTTCCTTTATTATCTCCTTTAGCCTAGGATACACAGAGCATCCTTTAGGAAAGGAAAGGAGGTGATGCCGCCCCACAATTCCTTGCGGCAGCGACCCAAAAAATCGGCGCACTGTTCAGTCATTCACAACCAGACATAAGAAAGAAAACAATGTATTTAAACAGTGAAGCAGCAGAGTGTGTGTGAACATGAACACGTGTTGATCATGAAGTGTGTCCTGCTGCGTTCACACACAGTACAAACTGTTTGGAACTGTGCCATCCAGCGTCCTGCAGATCATCATCAAGTTCCCGTTGCTGATTAATCATATATCTTTGCCATAACTTGCTAACATGTTTGTATGTGAGTGGACAGGAGGGTGAGCGACCAGACCAGGTAACAAACACTTCACCTGACTTCAGGTGGACAATATTCATTTATTATTTAACTCTGACGTTGGTGATGACGTCACATTTTTCACCGGCGTTTTGTAGTCCATCTTCTGGACTTTGTAGTTTTATCACAGGTCACTTCAATAACATTCGCCGTTGCATAATGACATAGTGTAAGTGTAAGAGCGGTCGTCTTCTCTGAACACTACAGTCGTCTCCTTATGAACTCTCCTTCTCCTCTTTCCTTGACCACATGATGCTTTCTATCGAGGTCAAGGAAAAGTGGTTAGGAAAGGACTTAGGAGCTTTTTGACTATTGGACCACACCCCTGGTTCTGGCTCTGGTTCAGACTCTGTTCTGTCTGCTTTTCAGACTTCCTGTTTCAGCAACATCACCTGGTCCCGGAGGCTCCGCCCAGCCAGGTGGACTCTGCCGGGTCAGATCAGATCAAAGACCACCGGCCTCACACTGACGCCGACTTTCAGAGTGCTGAGGTCATGGTAGGCGGGGCTTCAGACAGCGAGTGTCTGACCTCACTGCTCAATGAGATTGTCTTCCTCAACCAGCAGGTCAGTACCACGGCAACGACAACAGGCGTACCGTCACCACGGAGACCGTCCTCGGAGGTGGGGCCACAGGACGAAGGCCGCGCCCACAGTCCGTGGCTCCTGCAGCTGGACTCTGACTCTGACGACACGATTACTATGGAGACAGTGGAGGCGGGGCTTAACGACGGTCCGCAGCCCACTAATGAAAACACTACAAGTGGCGTTCTGGCTCCGCCCCCTCTGCTGCACATGAAGGTGGGCGGGGCCAAGGTGGCGGACCCTGCCAGCGACCACAGAGCCACAGAAGAAGGAGTGGGTGGGACCGCTTGGAGGCCGATGCCGAGGCTCGTTCCTCTAGGCCTAAGAGGAAACCCCGCCAGCTGACATCACACAGCACTGATGATGATGTCAGAAACATGTGACACGTGAAGGCCAATCAGAGCCCTGCAGCTTTTTCACAACGCCGAGTCCGAACATTTCATTTATGTTTACAGACGTTTTTATTTGGAGTTTAAACTGAAGCGGCAGCAAGTGACCACGGCAACGAGTAATTGTAATCAGTGTGAGTCTTTCATTTCAGATTTTCATCATCAGAAAATGTTAGAAAAACGTGAAACAACACTGCTGTCAACATGTTTAAGTTTCTTTGGAAGTCCACCTGGACTCACCTGGACTCGGGTGGACTCACCTGGACTCGGGTGGACTCACCTGGACTCGGGTGGACTCACCTGGACTCAGGTGGACTCTGCTTGTGCTCAGTCTGGCATTTGAAGCTGCGTTTGATGGAAACGTGTTTGTACAGTTTGTATTTTTGTATGTTAAAAGGATCTCTGATGATGTCATTGTGATGTACCGCTCAAATAAAGTTTAACAATTAACCTGAGATGCCTCGTTTGGTTTTCGGAACGTTCATACAACGTTTAGAGTTTGTTTGTCTTTTAAAGTCTAAAATAATAAATGTGTGTTCTGAGTGTGTCAGACCAAAAGTAAGTGTTGTTAACCATGCAGCCAAATTTGAATGATTACAACAAGTTTATGAATCAGGTGTCAACATCAGGTAAAAATGAATCTCAGCTGCAGGACTGTGGGGGCGTGTCCTCTGAAGGCGCCGAAGCCACGCCCGCTCATGGGAGTGGTCAAGCGGCCATTTTGAAGTGACTGAAAGTGTCAGATGAGTTCAGAAAGTGACATGACTAACTTTGAGCACTCTGAGCTGAGATGAACTCATCTCTGGGTGTGTCTCAATTCAGGGGCTGCATCCTTCGAAGGCCGTCCCAATTCGAAGGATCCTTCAATGCGTCCTTCAATGCGTCCTTCTTTTCCCTCTTTTTCGAGGATGCACCGCAACTATCCTTTGCGCACAGGATAGTAGACACGCCCCCACAGTCCTGCAGCTGAGGATACTGTTCAGTGCCGGTAAACATACAACAATGGCGGCATCAAGTGGCGAGGAATTCACATTTAAATGTAAATATTGTTTTTTTTAATATTTAATTACTTTTACTTATTACTATCTATACTTTTGCTAATTACTTATATTTTATTACGTTTTTTCAACGGCTACGTTAAAAGTACCAACTGACGGCAGGTGTGCAAACCAGGAAAAGCTTCGAAGGAGTCGCCTTCAAAGGCCGCAAAGGCTGCGTCCTTCGAGCCATGCAGCCTCTGAATTGAGACACAGCATCTGTCTCTGCTCAGGGCGGCCTCAGCGTGTCATCGAGACGCCCTTTAAGGACCGCCCACAAAATCCTGTTTGAACCTCGAACGTCACGTTTCAGAAAAATATCATTCAAAGTCTGTTCACGTGTTGTCAACATGTTTATTACAAATTTAAAATGTAAAGACTTTAAACTGACAGAAGAGTTTACTTATTTAGGTGACAGTGCCTGAATGCATCATCCTGACAGACTTTGTATGGAAGCAGAAACACTTCAGACAATTTAAAATTTTATATTTTAATTTTTTGATTTTCAGATTTTTTTTCCTGATTGTAAAGCTGCAGTTTGCGTTTCCGCCGCTCGGGGGCGCCGCCGCGTCACACCGTGCTCACTGCAGCGTGGAGGCGTCAGAGCTGCGTCAAGCAGCGTCACACACGACGACACCGGAGGTGATAATGCTTTAATTTCAAAGTAAAAGCATGGCAGAAATCTTTAAATAAGGGGAACTGATGTTATTTAACACATCATGTTATATAAAGATATTCTGTGTAGTTAAAATATAAATCAAACAGTAATCTATTACCAGCTGTACCAGTTGAACCATGAAGAAATGTTAAAATCAGACCAAATACAATTCATCATCATCACACCTGTCTGACCTTCAGTACTTGTTTCTGCACATTGTTGTTTGTGTTGTTGTTTATTGTAGGTTATAAATTCCTTCTGTCTGTTCGGCCTTTCTACTTCACCTCTGTGTGTATATCACACTCTGCTGTCATTTCCCCGTCGTGGGATGAATACAGTTCAATCTAATCTCATCTAAAAACAGACTAAATAAACTACGTGTCTTTTATTTTGAAGAGTCTGACCGGTAGTAGGTCATTGCCGCATGCGGTCTTGACGCTGGCGGTGCGTCAGTCGGCTTAGTCCGGTTCTGGGTCGTGTTCAGGCCGCTTCGTGTCTTTGCTGTGGCGGAGATCTAAGATGCGGAGCAGCCGCGAAAGCGGAGCCGCTGATCCGGATCAATCCAGAACCAGAACCGGAGCCGGGCTAGCTGATCCCTCCGGCCCGGTACGCCTCGGCTCACAGACAGCATGACCGCTGCAGCGTCAGCAGGAGCAGCGGAGGAGAGAGCGACAGAGAAGAAAGACTACAGCCGCTGAGAGAGGCAGCTAGCCGGCCAGCTAACGGCGCGATGACCGCGGAGGGAGGCGGCACGATCCGGAGCCGCATCAAGAACCTGCTGCGGTCCCCGTCCATCAAACTGAGGCGGAGGAGCGGCACCGCGCGCCACAAAGAGGACCTGAGCGACAAGGTGCGCGCGCACACACACGCAAAATATGTGTTTTAAATTTTAGTCTTCTCTAAAACCTAGATGTAGTCTCTGAGACGTCCCCGCAGACTGTCTAAAACCTGGACGTAGTCTCTGAGACGTCCCCGCAGACTGTCTAAAACCTGGACGTAGTCTCTGAGACGTCCCCGCAGACTGTCTAAAACCTGGACGTAGTCTCTGTGACGTCCCCGCAGACTGTCTAAAACCTGGACGTAGTCTCTGAGACGTCCCCGCAGACTGTCTAAAACCTGGACGTAGTCTCTGAGACGTCCCCGCAGACTGTCTAAAACCTGGACGTAGTCTCTGAGACGTCCCCGCAGACTGTCTAAAACCTGGACGTAGTCTCTGTGACGTCCCCGCAGACTGTCTAAAACCTGGACGTAGTCTCTGAGACGTCCCCGCAGACTGTCTAAAACCTGGACGTAGTCTCTGAGACGTCCCCGCAGACTGTCTAAAACCTGGACGTAGTCTCTGAGACGTCCCCGCAGACTGTCTAAAACCTGGACGTAGTCTCTGAGACGTCCCCGCAGACTGTCTAAAACCTGGACGTAGTCTCTGTGACGTCCCCGCAGACTGTCTAAAACCTGGACGTAGTCTCTGTGACGTCCCCGCAGACTGTCTAAAACCTGGACGTAGTCTCTGAGACGTCCCCGCAGACTGTCTAAAACCTGGACGTAGTCTCTGAGACGTCCCCACAGACTGTCTAAAACTGGACGTAGTCTCTGTGACCATGGTCCTCACACACACTGGTGGTCAGGTTTACTGACGATGTGACTGTGAGATGGAAACACACACAGCTGAATGCAGCCTGCTGAGCTGGCATGTTTCACACACAACACACACACACACACACACACACACACACACACACACACACACACACACACACACACACAGTGTTCAGTCAGTCTGTCTTCGGTCAGTTTTCATCAGTTTGGATTAACAAGAATTGTCAAACTAGTCCACAGTCTGGACCTGGACCCGTCCTCTGGTTCTGAAGGTTGTTTGAAGCTGCTCAGTGAAGCAGAAACACAAACATGAGCGAGCGACCCGTCTGTCAGGTTGTTCCTGCCTGTCTGCCTGCCTGTCTGTCTGCCTTCCTGTCTGCCTGTGACTGAAATTAAACTGACACTTACACAGTACATGCAGTATCTACAGTATCTGCAGTATCTGCAGTAGATGCAGTAGATGCAGTATCTGCAGTACATGCAGTATCTACAGTACTGCAGTACTGCAGTATCTACAGTACATGCAGTATCTACAGTATCTACAGTACATGCAGTATCTACAGTACATGCAGTATCTACAGTACATGCAGTATCTACAGTATCTACAGTATCTGCAGTATCTGCAGTAGATGCAGTATCTACAGTACTGCAGTACTGCAGTATCTACAGTACATGCAGTATCTACAGTATCTACAGTACATGCAGTATCTACAGTACATGCAGTATCTACAGTACATGCAGTATCTACAGTATCTACAGTATCTGCAGTATCTGCAGTAGATGCAGTATCTACAGTATCTGCAGTACTGCAGTATCTATAGTACATGCAGTATCTACAGTATCTACAGTACATGCAGTATCTACAGTACATGCAGTATCTACAGTACTGCAGTATCTACAGTATCTACAGTACATGCAGTATCTACAGTACTGCAGTATCTACAGTATCTACAGTACATGCAGTATCTGCAGTACTGCAGTATCTACAGTATCTACAGTACATGCAGTATCTACAGTACATGCAGTATCTGCAGTACTACAGTATCTACAGTACTACAGTATCTACAGTACATACAGTATCTGCAGTACTGCAGTATCTACAGTATCTACAGTACATGCAGTATCTGCAGTACTACAGTATCTACAGTACATGCAGTATCTACAGTACATGCAGTACTGCAGTACTACAGTATCTACAGTACTACAGTATCTACGGTACATGCAGTATCTGCAGTACTACAGTATCTACAGTACTACAGTATCTACAGTACTACAGTATCTACAGTACATACAGTATCTGCAGTACTGCAGTATCTACAGTATCTACAGTACATGCAGTATCTACAGTACATGCAGTACTGCAGTACTACAGTATCTACAGTACTACAGTATCTACAGTACATGCAGTATCTACAGTACATGCAGTACTGCAGTATGTGTAGATACAAACACACACGGTGGCTCGTGTGCTAAATAAAGTGTCAGCTAATGATTCATCTTCTCGTGTTTTGATCCGTTTAATGTGACGCAGCAGCCAGAGTCATGTGACGCAGCAGCCAGAGTCATGTGACGCAGCAGCCAGAGTCATGTGACCGGACGCTCACACACAGGAGTTACTGTTAGCTTAGCATCTGATGACACGCTAACATGCTAACAGCTGTTAGCTTCACAGACAGCAGACAGACGGACTGAGCAGCGATCTGATTGGACAGAAGGTGTTATGTCACGTCAGGACACTTTCAGCAGCATGGAGCTTGAAGTAAGTTTACAGGCTCTGTAGACGGTACCAGCAGGTTCTATCAGCTGGTTCTGAGGATGTGATGAGGTTCTGACATGATGTTCTGATCTGGTTCAGCTCAGGCAGACTCAGGTATCCATGTTCAAGCATACAGGAGATTTAAGGGATACCTCAAGGATCCACAAAATATCAGCTGTTCTTAAACGGGTCGGCTGAAGAGTTCTGAAAATGACCCTGAATGTCACTAACCTCTGACCTCTGACCCCCAGGTGACCTTGGAGAAGGTTCTGGGTATCACGGCTCCGGGGAACCGAGCGCTGGCCTGCGACCCGCGAACCGGACTGCTGGCTTATCCTGCTGGGTGAGAACACGCTTCCTGTTTGTGCAGTGAAAGGAGTGAAAGTGTTCAGAGTAAACACAGAGCTCATCTCTGAAGACTGAAATAAAGACCTGACTGTCACAGTGTCAGAAAGATCAGCTGAGAAGTACTGACACAAGATGAAGCATTTTAAAAGGAGCTGAAGCGTTTGCTGGAGGGTTGTGATGAGTCTGAAAGGAGCTGAAGCGTTTGCTGGAGGGTTGTAATGAGTCTGAAAGGAGCTGAAGCGTTTGCTGGAGGGTTGTAATGAGTCTGAAAGGAGCTGAAGCGTTTGCTGGAGGGTTGTAATGAGTCTGAAAGGAGCTGAAGCGTTTGCTGGAGGGTTGTAATGAGTCTGAAAGG
>CM024799.1:307500-312500 GCA_014281875.1 Nibea albiflora | reverse complement strand
TGCATGTAGACATGTGGACATGGTCAGACGATCTGCTGCAGTTCACACCGAGCATCAGGACGGAGAGGAAAGGTGATTTAAGTGACGTGAACGTGGCATGGTTGTTGGTGCCAGACGGGCTGAGTATTTCAGAAACTGCTGATCTGCTGGGATTTTCACACACAGCCATCTCTAGAGTTTACAGAGATGGTCTGAGGAAATATCCAGTGAGCAGCTCTGTGGGCCAAAATGCCTTGTTGATGCCAGAGGTCAGAGGAGAATGGCCAGACTGGTGCGAGCTGATAGAAAGGCAACAGTAAGTCAAATAAGCACTCGTTCCCACCGAGGTATGCAGAAGAACATCTCTGAACACAACACGTCCAACCTTGAGGCAGATACAGACCACACACTCCTGTCAGCTAAGAACAGGAAACTGAGGCTACGATTCACACAGGCTCACCAAAACTGGACAGAAGACTGGACAAACGTTGCCTGGTCTGATGGGTCTCGATTTCTGCTGAGACAGTCAGATGGTCGGGTCAGAATGTGGCATCGACAACATGACAGCCTGGATCCATCCTGCCTTGTATCAACGGTTCAGGCTGCTGCTGGTGTGAAGGTGTGGGGGATATTTTCTTGGCACACTTTGGGCCACTTAGTACCAACTGAGCATCGTTACAACGCCACAGCCTACCTGAGTATTGTTGCTGACCATGTCCGTCCCTGTATGACCACAGTGTATCCATCTTCTGATGGCTACAGCAGGACAACGCACCATGTCATAAAGCTGGTTTCTTAAACATGACAATGAGTTCACTGTACTCGAATGGCCTCCACAGTCAGCAGATCTCAATCCAACAGAGCAGATTCGCATCATGGATGTGCAGCCGATAAATCTGCAGCAACTGCGAGATGCCATCATGTCAATATGGACCAAACTCTGAGGAATGTTTCCAGTACTGTGTTGAATCTATGCCACGAAGGATTAAGGCAGCTCTGAAGGCAAAACGGGTCCAACCTGGTACTAGCAAGGTACCTAATAAAGTGGCCGGTGAGTGTAGTTTATTTATACGGTGACAAAATGGGACAAAAATGGACCCGTGTGGAACAGAGAGACTGACCTGAAGAACTGCTGGAAACTACTACAACATTTATATATCCGTGTGTACTTCACACTTTATGGTCACGTTTTTTTCTGTTTCATCGTTTTAGGTTGAAGGTTTGTTCATTTCTTTATTTTAGTTGTTTTGTACCAAAGACTGCGGAGTCCGTTATTTTACAAGACAACAAACAGAAGCTGAGCTCCCATAAAACTATAATTTATGCTGAGCTTGTGCTACAGCAGCACAGTTTGTGAATTCAGGTTAAAGCAGAGACAGCTACAGTGCAACAGAAGGTCGTCTCAGCATGATGTGAAGTGAAGCTGCTGCGGATCACTGATCAGTTCACTGAGTGTTACTGAGACGCCAGACAACAAAATGAATTCAAGTGTTTTATTTAAATGTTTTTCATTTGTTTTAGTTTTTATTCTTTATTTTCTATTTTATTTATTTATTTATCTTCCTCCCTCAGAGCGGTCACATGCCGGCGGTTCGAATCTGGGACGTGTCGGAGCGCGTGCAGGTCACCGAGCTACAGGAACATAAATACGGCGTTGCCTGCGTGGCATTTTCTCCAAACGGGAAGTACATCGTCAGCGTGGGCTACCAGCATGACATGATGGTCAACGTGTGGAACTGGAAGGTATGACAGCGCTGCAGAGTAACTGAGTACATTTACTCGAGTACATTTACTCTGACGCTTTCAGGTGTTTGATTGTGAACTTTTCTCGTGTTTGTCGTCACAACAGCAGAAACATTTAAAGGACGGTGGCTGAACGTTGGTTTCATGTTTTGAGGAAACATGACGTGTTTTTATAGACGTGTCGAGGTGACGTCCTGCTTTTCCTCTTTGTTAGAAAAATGTGGTGGTTGCAGCCAATAAGGTGTCCAGTAAGGTGACGGCTGTCTCCTTCTCAGACGACAGCTCCTACTTTGTTACCGCCGGCAACCGCCATGTCAAGTTCTGGTACCTGGACCACAGCCACACCTCCAAGGTTCACATGTCACTCACATGTCACTCACATGTCACATGTCAATCAGCTGTTAGTGATGATCAGCTGTGTGATCTCTCATTGGTCATCCTCTCCAGGTGAACGCCACCGTCCCTCTGCTGGGGCGTTCAGGGCTGCTGGGAGAGCTCAGGAATAACTTCTTCAGTGATGTGGCGTGTGGGCGGGGTCGACAGGCCTCCTCCACCTTCTGCATCACTTCCTCTGGTCTGTTGTGCGAGTTCAACGACCGGCGACTCCTTGACAAGTGGGTCGAGCTGCGGGTGAGTCTAACCGTACCTCAGTACACTGTGACATCACTGTTGGGTGTGGTTACAGGTGTCAGACGGCACTTCCTGTTGAAATGATGTGAATGTTTCGTGTCTGTTTCTAATGTCTAAAGTTCTCGATCTAAAGTTCCTCTGCTTCCTCCTCTGCTTCCTGTGCAGAGAGTTGACTCCGCCTCTGTAAGTCATCATCTCACCTGGACTCACCTGGACTCACCTGGACCCAGTCAGTTCATCCTGTGACTCTCTAAACTGTTCAGTCCTCTTCAGACTGATGACACGTAAAGATGGCAGACGCAAAAACAAAGTCAAGAAAAAACTAGCTTAGCTGGTGAGCTAACCACTCACATGCTGCAGTGACCGTAGATCTTTAAACTGCAGCTTCCATTATCTCCATTTTCAGCTCCGCTAAACTCGACGCTAAACATTAGCTGAGATTCCCTGTTTTAATGGCTGCTGTGCTAAAGCTAACTGCTAAGGAGCTTGTTCTGCAGATGCTAATGCTCCCGTTTAGACGTGGTAATGTGATCTAATGACAGGTTCTTAGAATAAATAAATTAAACTGTATCGATGGTTTCACGCTCAGATCGTCTCCATGTTTTTAACTGGCTGATGAAGAGCGTCTGAATCTGTAACCTCACTGGATGAACTGACTCAGACACACTTTCTTTCTCTCATCCCATTGGTTCACAGCACTGTCATTCATAGCAACACCTCATCAAACATTTCACCCTGAAATCAGCCACATCCGCCAACATCCAGCATCCACTCAGCGCTACACGAGTACATACATATGAGTACTACAGTATCAGTACAATAGTACTAGTACTACAGTATCAGTACTACAGTCTCAGTACTGATCCGGTTCTACAGTCAGAGCAGCGTCTCGATATCCGGGCCGCCTCTCTTCGCTCGCCCTCGCACATTCTCTCGCTTCATTTACATTTTCAGTCTTTGTGAGAACACAAACGTCCTGCTCTGTTCAGAGACATTAAACACATCGTCATGACGACAAAGCGTCCAGACAACAAAGATTTGATTCATCGTGTCGCGTCCCCGTCTGACCGTGACGTGATGAGATCTGATGACACTCCTCCAGCTTAGCACAAACTCCGGAGCCACTGCTAAACTGTAAAATACACGATGACATCATTAATGGCGGTTCATTGTCATTGGTCCAGATACTGGAGGTGAGATGGGTGGCGAGGTCAGCCTCCGGTTCAGGACACATCACACTTACCTTTAGTGTGCCACAGTGAACAACTGAACACTCACTACAGCATCTGCCACTGAAAATAGTCCCCGACACGTCATCTTCACGCCGTCCTCATGACTCAGCGGGATGGCCGTCGACTGTTTGTGACTCACCTGTCTCACCTCTGTGTCTGCAGACGTCTCAGGCCACATGTTTGTCCGTCACCGATGAGCTGATCTTCTGCGGCTGCTCGGACGGGACGGTCAGAGCTTTCAGCCCCGTCAGCTTGCACTTCCTCTGCACTCTGCCCCGCCCACACTGTCTGGGGGCCGACATTGCCAGTATGCAGGACGCCAGGTAACACACACACCTGGCAGGTGACACACAATTCTGCAGGAACAGATCATGTTATTCTAAACACAACCTCTCTCCTCCTCCTCTTCTTCCTCCTTTTCTTCCTCCTCCTCTTCCTCGTTCTCCTCTTCAGTCAGCTGTTCTCCTACAGGTCGGAGGCTCGTTACCCTGACACCGTGGCGGTGACCTATGACCCCACCAACCACTGGCTGTCATGTGTCTACAACGACCACAGTGTTTACGTGTGGGACGTCCGAGACCTCCGTGATCCCCGCAGGGCGGGAAAACTTTACTCTGCCCTCTACCACTCCTCCTGTGTGTGGAGCCTGGAGGTCAGTGAGGTCAAAGGTCACACAGATTTTTATCAGTTACTGCTAACATGGTAAGCACAGGTGAGCACCTCCTCTGGTGTCCACACAGGTTTATCCAGAGAGAGGAAGAGGAGGAGGAGGACATGAGGCGCGTCTCCCCTCCGGATCATTCCTGTCCTGCTCCTCAGATAACACGATCCGACTGTGGAACATCGATGGCCACAATGTCATCAACAAGAACATCCTGAGCCACGTACGAGAACACACCTGTACACCTGACAAACACCTGTACACCTGACCAACACCTGTACACCTGACAAACACCTGTACACCTGACCAACACCTGTACACCTGACCAACACCTGACCAACACCTGTACACCTGATCAGCACCTGTACACCTGACCAACACCTGTACACCTGACAAACACCTGTACACCTGACCAACACCTGTACACCTGACCAACACCTGACCAACACCTGTACACCTGACAAACACCTGTACACCTGACCAACACCTGTACACCTGACCAACACCTGATCAGCACCTGTACACCTGACCAACACCTGTACACCTGACCAACACCTGTACACCTGACAAACACCTGTACACCTGACCAACACCTGTACACCTGACTAACACCTGTACACCTGACCAACACCTGACCAACACCTGTACACCTGACTAACACCTGTACACCTGACTAACACCTGACCAACACCTGTACACCTGACTAACACCTGTACACCTGACTAACACCTGACCTGTGACCCCTCAGGACTTGC